>SMSR01014078.1:0-11628 GCA_019453355.1 Ceratina japonica
AATTCAGAGGAGAATCTCATCGATTTTATAAAGAAGCACAGCTACTAACCTGATATTAAATAAAACTAATCGCGCGCGACTCCTTCATTGAAATCGATCGCTCGCGCGCGGACATCGACAATCGGTCGTGACGTCGCGAACCGAAATCGCTCGATTCAAACGACACATGAGAAATATTAGCCACGCGACGAGTATCGATCGAAGAGCAAATCAAACGACTATTCGACAAACTGCGACGGGAAACAAATAAATGACCTACATATTCGCGTACCTGCTACGTTCACGCGTCGCGGCTATAATTCTCGACTACCGTATATTGTCGCGCCCGACCGACGATCGACCAAATGCCACGGTACTATTTGTACAAACGATGCGTAACGCGCTCGTAAAATTGCCAACGATCGAACGAGCTCGCGACCACGGGACACACTGGTCACTGAAAATCGATAGCGAAGATTCCTCGACCGCGGACGAACGCACAAACGTACATATATAAACGTGTCTAGAAACGTGGAAGAGATTCCGAAGAGGAAGTAATGCCGCGAAGTGTAACGAACGATGTGACGCGCTCGTAAACCGTTTGCAATAATGAAACGGGCATGCGGCTACAGGACACTGGTTACTAAAAATCGATACCGAACTTCCTCGGCCGTGGACGGAAACGTATATATAAACATCTAAATAAAAACGTATAGGCGATTCCGAGGAAAGAATTCCGGAGAAGACGGTCCTACCCTCGAGCCCGACGAAACTGTGTTAACGTCGACGAGTATCCGAGGCGCGTCGAGAGATCCAGGTCCAACGTGCTACCAGGCGACGAGATGACAAAACTCCACACGAATCAGAAACTCTCGACGATACACATTATATTCGGTACGATCTTCCGTATATACGTGGATCGGCTGTCGACGAGCCAATCCTCTTTCGGACGAGAGCTCTATAAGCGCACGTATAAAAGAAGCGACGTCGACGTCCCACGACGTGTAACTAGTAACTGCTCACTGACCGACACCAGGCCACTGTCACTGAATCAAATACGACGCGAGAATCGTGTAAATGTAAATCTACCAATATACGACAAATATACGTACGTAGTATGAAGTTACGCACAGGTTCTTTGAAGCCAGTGTTGGGCATACATCGCAGGAGATTTTTGGGGCGTGCGCAGTACGAGTCACTAATAGCAGCCCAATACCGTGTCCGTGGTTTCAATTTTCAGGTACCATTGGGCCCCGAGTGCGAACCGCGGTGCGAACACAGGCTTGAAACTCGAGAAATTTTATCAAGAACGTTCTCGAGAGTACAATATTACGTTACGCGTCTGCACGCGACGTTTGAAATAATCATTCGTTTAGTCAATTCGAACTACAAACAATGCTTTTCTGTCGTGTGCCCGTTCTGTCAAAAGTAGAAAAGTAGGCACGGGCTTGCGGTCACGTGACCTAGCTATGACGTCACTCGCGCATGCGTTCAGACGCCTAGTCACTAACCGCGACACCTAGGAGGGCGACAGCCAGCCGCGTGCAGTTCGTTCAGAATTCGACCTCGCAAACGTAAAACTTTTGACGAAAAACGCTGACATCTCGGCTCTGGTTAGACTATTCTGGCACTGATCGTCCGGGCTCGTTGTCAGGACCCGAGNCGTAGTATGAAGTTACGCACAGGTTCTTTGAAGCCAGTGTTGGGCATACATCAGGAGATTTTTGGGGCGTGCGCAGGTGCGCAGTACGAGTCACTAGTAGCAGCCCAATACCGTGTCCGTGGTTTCAATTTTCAGGTACCATTGGGCCCCGAGTGCGAACCGCGGTGCGAACACGGGCTTGAAACTCGAGAAATTTTATCAAGAACGATCTCGAGAGTACAATATTACGTTACGCGTCTGCACGCGACGTTTGAAATAATCATTCGTTTAGTCAATTCGAACTACAAACAATGCTTTTCTGTCGTGTGCCCGTTCTGTCAAAAGTCGAAAAGTAGGCACGGGCTTGCGGTCACGTGACCTAGCTATGACGTCACTCGCGCATGCGTTCAGACGCCTAATCACTAACCGCGACACCTAGGAGGGCGACAGCCAGCCGCGTGCAGTTCGTTCAGGTTCAGAATTCGACCTCGCAAACGTAAAACTTTTGACGAAAAACGCTGACATCTCGGCTCTGGTTAGACTATTCTGGCACTGATCGTCCGGGCTCGTTGTCAGGGCCCGAGCCAAAGAGAATCGCGATATCGATTTCGTAAGTCATCGACTCTGACGAGACGAACTCTTTCTATAAATACCTATAAGTCGCTCCTTCTTCGTCATTTAGCAGTATCGTACGCGAATAATCTGGTCGTCTCCAGAATTTCGTGAACTACACGGTTGTCCGACATAAAGGCATAGTTCAAACAACAAAGAACCGTTTAGTCGGTGTTCGAGCGATGACAGTACTACGGTCAGTATCGTTCAAACTTTTAGGTCGTAACGGTTTCAATTGTACTGTGCTCTCCTTACACACAGATTCGTAATAAAGTCGACGATCGTCGGCGGGGTCGTTTATTACACCTGCCAAGAGGGACTATGGTCAAAATCCGAGGACACTGCTGAACTGTATCAAAAATTATATTCTATACTGGCCCCGTACGTGAAAGACAGCGTTCCAGAAGAAATAACCAAAGAGGTATTTCTCACGACGATAAAAAAATTCTCTATTGTTCGATACTATGCTTCGTAATACTGTACGACTCTTTGTACGATTCACGATAGGTTTCGCGATTGCCGAGCGTATCGGACGTTTCTTCCTTGGCAAAAACTTCTTGGAACAAAGGAGTCGTGACGACCACGGGATTTCTGGCCGATTTACCGGCTCACACCTCTGACGGAGCAACTAGTTTGTACAGAACTGTAGAAAAATATATGAAAGATCTAAATGTGTAATAGGGAGGGAGTATGCGAAGGAATAGTCGAATAAATAATTGCGATCACACGACGTCTGTACCAATGTCGGTGCTAGCAGGAGTACACGGAGCACATCACAAAGAGAATACTTACTACTCTTTAGAAATGAATCGAAGAGAAGTAGCGAAATACGTGATCGATAATAGTTATTATTTTTATTTAAAATAGTCGTCGAACGCGTGAACAAATCGATGGCAATCAACAATAGCAGGTACTGTAAATATTATACATACGTTTCTTTTGTATTACACTACACGTATCGCTGCTCGCGAGACCAGGTACTCGAAATTTGTAGTAATCGTTTCAATCCTTTGCGCGCGTTCTCAATGACCTCGACAGGATTCGTTTTAATTCTCTTTTGGCCGGAGTCGAGATTCGTCGTGGACGTGGTTCGCAGAAGCCAAGATCAGGCAGCCAAGAGAGCGTCGAGCGCCTTAGTGACCTCGGCGAATATCGAGTCGACGGTGCCCTCGGCATTGATCTAAACGAAATTGTCGTCGATCAAAGTGAAAAATAAAGTGGGGCATGGCTCACAGTTCGTTCAATCGTTCAATCGTTCAATCGTACTCACTCTGACTACTTTGCCTTTATAATGCTGTACGATCTGATCGTTCTTCACGTTGAATATTTCGATCCTCTTCTTGATGGTCTCCTCGTTGTCGTCGGCTCTTTGAGTGGTGGCCGTGGCCGCGCGTCCCAGCAGCCTCGACTTCAACGTTTCGTTAGAGACGTCGAAAAAGATAATCAAGTCGACGGGACATACCTGACAACAGAAACAAAACGTTCAACGTCCAGACACGTCTTTGATCCGTTTCGCCATTGATTAAAACGCANCGATCTAAACGAAATTGTCGTTGATCAAAGTGAAAAATAAAGTGGGGCATGGCTCACAGTTCGTTCAATTGTTCAATCGTTCAATCGTTCAATCGTACTCACTCTGACTACTTTGCCTTTATAATGCTGTACGATCTGATCGTTCTTCACGTTGAATATTTCGATCCTCTTCTTGATGGTCTCCTCGTTGTCGTCGGCTCTTTGAGTGGTGGCCGTGGCCGCGCGTCCCAGCAGCCTCGACTTCAACGTTTCGTTAGAGACGTCGAAAAAGATAATCAAGTCGACGGGACATACCTGACAACAGAAACAAAACGTTCAACGTCCAGACACGTCTTTGATCCGTTTCGCCATTGATTAAAACGCAACGTTTACATTTTTCTCAAAGAGGAGACCTTGCTCCAATTCACGAGGGTATCCGTCGATGAGAAATCCAGTTTTCGTAGCGTTCTCCTTCTTGGCCTTTTCCATTCGTTCTCTTATCAGATCTAATACAATGTCCTGGTGGAAAAATTTATTTATCTATAATTTAATAGCCGTTTTCGCACTAGGCGAGTATCCTGAACGACCGCGGACTTTCACGCGAGTCGAACTATACTTGGAACGCGAGACGGAAGAACGAAATGACATTTGTACTTTCTCCGTTCGTTCTCCGATCGAATCTAACGAGGCGGAGGTCGTTTATAACTCGTAATCGTAAATAAATTGTCGTCGTCGTTATTATTATTGCTATATCTTTGCACGTCGAGTACAGTTCTCGGCGTTCACCAGTCACGCGTCTATTCCAAAAGCATAATTGTCCGCGGTCTATTCGCAAAGTCAAAGATATAGTTTACCGTTGGCACGAACAGACCCTTCGACATCAGTTCTTGAAGAGAGGCGCCCCTGGTACTGCCGCTGGCGACCTCCTCCCGCAGCAGATCACCGCTGCTTATGTGAAAAAATCCATATTTGTCGATGATCTTCTCGCACTGCGTTCCTTTGCCGCACCCTGGCCCGCCTATTATCCAGATCGTCTTCATCGTCTCCTCGAAATCGCTCGCTCCCGGTGCTACCAAGTCGAAGTCTAGCTCACAGTCGTCGTCCTCCGCCTCCTTCTTCCCCTAACAAGAACGCATTTCTCGTGAAACAATTCGACTCCTCTGGCGAATCGATTTGGTCAAAGAATTTTCTCGACCGTTCGTGGTGTAAACGAATTTGCGCACAGACGCGGCGTGCAACGAGTGAAGTTGCAAACGCGCGAGGAAAGGATCTCTTTTGTTTTACGTCGAGGTGGTCGTACGCGTTCCGAAGAAAGTACATTCGACTAGTAGCTCGCTGGATACTTTTTTGATTACCTGTAAAAATCTTTAAGACCTTTCAGCGACCATCACAATTTTGTTTGTACTTTAAACGATAATTCTTATTATTGATCGCATAGATAGTCGCACATATACGTGATACGGCTCTCCGTCTCTCTCTCCCTTTCTCTCTCCGCCGATCCTTCCCTTCACCGACGAGGATCTCCTCCTCCCCACGTATATACGCGAGCTCTCGCGAAGATAAGATAAGATAAAGACGCTGCGTCTATGAATTTCTGATTCAACGTACTACGATTAATCGAATTAATTTCTAGTAATTCGGTGAGCAGCGACACAAACGTGTGCAGCGTAAAATCGGAGGAATCGCGAAGATAAATAAGAGTACTATTTCCGTGAGGTGGTCGTCGCCCCTTACCTCGGAAGTAATAAGACCACCTCGCTCGGCGAACGTTCGATCTCGTTGCACTACACTTATTAGAACGAAGAATATCGAAGTACGGTACAGGGTGTAGACTTCTTCCAATTGTTATAGGTGCGGTAACAGAAATAGGTATCACCGGACACTGGCGCGCCGTGTCGTCGGTCGAGCCGTATACCGCGACTAGAGTAATTTCGGCGTTCAGGCTCTCGGCCAGAGGAGCGAGCGGCTATAGCACTCCACCACGTACACGCTAATATGTATGCGCGAGATAGTTCTGCAAAGTGTACAGTAGCAATGTTCAAAAATAAATATACGGCAAACATGGAATCCTAGGTTCTATTCGTGTAACCGGGTCACGGGAATTTTGCCACCCCCTCGCGTGACAACTGCTCGCGAACGTCAGCGAACGTGAAAAATTGTCGCAGCTACGACGGGAATAAGGAATGGATCTCGCGGCGGGTGCCCGTCGCTATCCATCGCTGCCGTTCACGGTACGAAGGCCCTCGTGCACAAAAGTAAACGATCGTTCGAAAATGAATTATATTTAAAGTTACGGCGACCCTACTTTAAAGCATCGTCGATAAAATATCGATAATTTCGTATTTCGAATTTTGATTGGCCGCGAGTCTACTTTCGTCGCGAGCGCGGACGACAATCGAAGCTTCTCGCGCCGACGCCGACGAGCCCGACCAAGCCCGACTTCGCTCGCCGAATCGTGACGAATATATTTACTGTACAGGTTATCCTACACTACACGACTGCCCTCGAGGAGCGATTATTCGAGCAGTGAGCCAAGTTTTGAAAAAAGCCGGAAGGATCGTAAAACAAACAGAAAACATGGTGAGACGAATAATCCGTATCATTGCTCGGACGTAGGAATTTACAAGATCTGTCAAGAATCGTAAATCTTCCTCGTCGATCGTTCCAAACGTTTTTTGTTACATGTAATAACGTTGGACAATAGGAATCTTGTGAAATCGACAAAACACAAATTTGTATCGACGAAGCGCATATTTCACTAAAAAATTTGTATTAATCGCGATTCGCGAACGTCGCGTCGCTTCGCGACGAGTCGATCTAACCTTATAAGGAAAGTAATAACGTCGGCTCGCTCCCACGACGTGCGCTCGTAGAAACTAGTATACCAATAAGAATTGGGAAACAAACGAAAACCGATTCGTCGTGCACGACGATCAAGTATTCGGACGAGATCGATTCGTTTGTCTCGCGACAATTCGACGAACCCAACGAAAAGTAGAGGTTCGCACATCGGTAGAAGAGTCACGAGAGTATAAATTCGGAGATTTAGAAAATGGGCAGATACGCGAGAGTAAATTATAATCATACGAAACGCGCGCGAACGCGTTCGGTCCGATGATCACGTCCTCCGTCACGTTTTCAGCAGCCACAAATAATTTTACTGAAGGAGGGCACGGACGCGTCGCAGGGGAAACAGCAACTGATATCGAACATAAACGCTTGTCAAGTGGTGATGGACGCCGTGAGGACCACTCTGGGCCCTCGGGGCATGGACAAGCTCATCGTCGATCAGAACGGGAAGGCCACCATCTCGAACGACGGAGCGACTATTTTGAAACTGTTGGAAGTCGTTCATCCCGCGGCAAAGACCCTGGTGGACATCGCAAAGTCTCAAGACGCAGAGGTGAGCGTCGACCGGGAACGTTTCCGACGACTTCTCGTCGAGCGTTTTCGCGCGAGTCAAATTATTTTCAAAAGGTATTTTTCGTGATCGACGTACGCGGAACGTCGTCGACTCTGTGGACGTCGACGAACCGGCGACGCGACGAGACGTAACTTCACCGGCTCCTCCACAGAGAACAATAACCATCGAGAACGCTCATAGACTGGTAGTCAACCTCAAAGTCGTTCGACTATCTCGATAGCGTTCGGACAGTCCCCAGGACGACTGTCAGGCGTTCTCTTTAAAAGACGTCGGCCGCATCTTTGTACGCTCGACTCGTTTCCGATTGCAGGTGGGCGACGGTACCACGAGCGTAGTGCTGCTGGCGGGAGAGTTCTTGAAACAAATGAAGTCGTTCATCGAGGAAGGAGTGCACCCGCGCATCATGATCAAGGCTCTTCGGCTGGCGCTTCGAGTGGCGGTGGACAAGATAAACGCGGTGAGCGTAAAGATAGACAAGTCCGATCAGACGAAGCTCGTCGAACTGTTGGAAGAGTGCGCGGCCACGTCGATGAGCTCGAAACTGATTCACCAACAGAAGGAGTTCTTCAGTCGCATGGTCGTGAAAGCCGTCATGATGCTCGACGAAATGTTACCCCTCAACATGATCGGTATAAAAAAGGTAAGAACGGGCTACGTTTATTTTTCGAGGGCGAGAGCGCGTCGTCGCATCGGCTCACCTTCGTTCTTCGTCGTCGTCGCAGGTCTCCGGCGGAGCGTTGGAGGAGTCCGAACTGGTGAAAGGCGTGGCCTTCAAGAAGACGTTCTCTTACGCCGGCTTCGAGATGCAACCGAAGAAGTACCAAGACTGCAAAATCGCGTTGCTGAACATAGAACTGGAACTGAAGGCGGAGCGCGACAACGCCGAGATCCGCGTGGACAACGTGACGGAGTATCAGAAGATAGTCGACGCCGAGTGGCAAATCTTGTACGACAAACTCGACAAGATTCATAAGAGCGGAGTACAAGTCGTACTGTCGAAACTGCCGATCGGCGACGTCGCCACCCAATACTTCGCGGACCGCGACATGTTCTGCGCCGGCAGGGTTCCCGAAGAAGACCTGAGGAGAACGATGAAGGCCTGCGGCGGAAGCATCCTCACCACCGTTCACGGCATCAAAGACGCGGACCTCGGCAGATGCGAAGTGTTCGAAGAACGACAGATCGGCGGCGAGAGGTACGCGACGGTCTACGACCGAGGAGCCTCGTAAAATCGCTCTTCGATCACGAGAAATCTATCGTTCGCAGGTTCAACTTCTTCTACGAGGGATCGCGCACGAAGACGTGCACGTTCATACTGCGCGGAGGAGCCGAGCAATTCCTGGAAGAAACGGAGAGGTCGTTGCACGACGCCATCATGGTCGTCAGGCGTTTGTTCAAGACGAACGCGTACGTAGCCGGTGGCGGAGCCATCGAGATGGAGTTGTCGAAGACGTTGCGAGACTACTCTCGCGTGATAGCGGGGAAGGAGCAACTGTTGATCGGTGCGATAGCCCGTGCGCTCGAAGTCATACCGAGGTACGCGATCTCGCCTTCAAAGAGCTTCCGTTCGCGGTTCATCCGTCACGAATAATCACGAGGTTCTCTTCGTCGATTGCAGGCAATTGTGCGACAACGCGGGTTTCGACGCGACGAACATCTTGAATAAACTGCGACAGAAGCAACACAAGGGCATGCACACGTACGGCGTGGACATCAACACCGAGGACATCGACGACAACATGTTGGCCTACGTGTGGGAGCCCGCCGTCGTGAAGATCAACGCGCTGACGGCCGCCATCGAAGCGGCGTGTCTCATCTTGTCGGTGGACGAGACCATAAAGAATCCGAAGAGCAGCCAGGACAAGGAAGGACCGCCACAAATGGGCCGCGGCATGGGGCGACCGATGTAACGAGAAGAAAACGCTTCGAATCTCGGACAAAAGATCACGTATCGTCGTATCGCTACGATCCGTTTATACAATTACGAATCATTGAATTAAACGACTTTTCCACACTCATTTCCTACTACATCGCGACACACGAGGAAACAGGCGTTCCGTATCCTCTCCCAAACGGACGTCTCGACATTTTTCTCGTCGAAATCGTACTCGGTAGCGTTCAGTAACGTTACTCTCGGCGCGTATCACGCGTCCCGGACACGAGACGTATCTCGGTGCCGATAAAACGGTCGTTCAAAATTCGTAGGGAAACAGATACAGAGAGAAACGTGCTTCGCCCGAAAGAAAAGTCGTCTCGGTCTTCACGGCGAATTTCGCGAACCATTCACCGCGAACTCGAAATCTCATCGTCATTCGTTACACCCATTTCTCTTCTCAGAGAAAAGTCGTGCATCCCGGAACGTCTTTCGCGAGTCCTTTATACTCGAGCAACGTTCAGAACGCGGTTCGACGCAAAGGTTCATCGGGCTCGAAGCATACTCGTCCGACGCAGTACAGAGAGAGAAACCGACAGTTCTCTCATGCCTTCGTCCTCGCGCGCGACAACAACGAGAGCGTCGCATCCAGCGGCAAGTCGGGAAGAAACGTTTACAGAGACGTCGTCGAGAACCTCTTGAGCAGAGACGTACCACACCGAGGAGGAGGAGAGACGACTAAAGAGTGGCAGCGGCGAAACTTCCGAAAATCCGAGTTCTCCGAATCGAGCGAAATTTTGGAGACAGGTCCTGTTTCGACGAAAATAACGATCGCGGGAAGGTTTTTCGGCGACTCGAAAATTTGTTTCCCGAACAATTTCAGAGTAATTTCCTGTATTACCGACACGGTTACGAAGCGGGTCAGGCGTACTTTTGTCTGGTAAAGTATACGTAAAGTTCACGACGTGTTTTTACGCTTTTTCGAGAGTTCGTTTATGTACTCCTAACGATCTTTCAAGGAAAACAAATGTACACGATATTCAAATAAAAACAATGAAACAAGTACAACGAAGGAGGAAAGATTTATTTATTTATATTCATTCCTAGCGACGTACATCAAGATACGTACAATAATATTTTGACATACGATTCGCAACTCTCTCGCGCATTTATATAATCTCCTCGACACCGCATCGTCGACACTGCCGATCGGAGTATTTCATTCTTTTACAACGGATTCAATGCATTTCTAAACGTTCGTACGGAACGTACAGATCGTTCGATCACCCTTCTCATCCCGATCTTTCTCAAAAGATTAAAGATTTCAGAGACAACCGGTCACGACACAAAACCGTCCCGAGAGTCGACGGAAGGAAGAACGCGTTTATAAACATCCGAGACACTGCTNCACGAAAATAGCGATCGCGGGAAGGTTTTTGGGCGACTCGAAAATTTGTTTTCTCAACAATTTCAGAGTAATTTCCTGTATTACCGACACGGTTACGAAGCGGGTCAGTCGTACTTTTGTCCGGTAAAGTATACGTAAAGTTCACGACGTGTTTTTGCGCTTTTTCGAGAGTTCGTTTCTGTACTCCTAACGATCTTTCAATGAAAACAAATGTACACGATATTCAAATAAAAACAATGAAATAAGTACAACGAAGGAGGAAAGATTTATTTATTTATATTCGTTCCCAGCGACGTACACGAAGATACGTACAATATTTTGACGTAGGATTCGCAACTCTCTCGCGCATTTATATAATCTCCTCGACACCACATCGTCAACACAGCCGAACGGAGTATTTCATTCTTTCACAACGGATTCAATGCATTTCTAAACGTTCGTACGGAACGTACAGATCGTTCGATCATCCTTCTCATCCCGATCTCTCTCAAAAGACTTAAAAGATTTCAGAGACAATCGGTCACGACACAAAACCGTCCCGAGAGTCGACGGAAGGAAGAACGCATTTATAAACGTCGGAGACAATTTTATCACTCGCGCTCGCTATATTTATAATCCTTGTATCTTCGTCATACACAATGGACGACAAATACTACAAATGAATACGATCATATAGTAAAGAGAACGTGAATCCGAATCGCGAGTACCGGTTCGTCATCAGCGAAAGTAGGCCTCTCGATTCCGCCATCAACAGTGACGCGAAGTCTACTATTCGCTAGTATACGCGAGTAGTCGCTACTATTCGTCAGTATTCGCCAGTATTCGCCGGTGCGGGCTACTACTGCCAATTATTCGTTATGGTGGAGTGGGACGGAGTACTGTAGAGCAATGGCTGCTACTATTCGGTAGAATCGAGCAACTTTGACTATTATCGATTACCATTGGGTACTATCGAGTACGGTCTTTGACTATTATCGATTACCATTGGGTACTATCGAGTACGGTCGATTAATTTCNGTCGTCTCCAGAATTTCGTGAACTACACGGTTGTCCGACATAAAGACATAGTTCAAACAACAAAGAACCGTTTAGTCGGTGATCGAACGATGACAGTACTACGGTCAGTATTGTTCAAACTTTTAGGTCGTAACGGTTTCAATTGTACTGTGCTCTCCTTA
>SMSR01014082.1:0-10356 GCA_019453355.1 Ceratina japonica
TAACAGAAATAAAAAAAATTTCCAAGTCTAAAGATACAATTGTAACTTCAATGGGTGCCACATACAAAAATGGATTGACGGCGCTGCATATGGCCATTTATAAAAGACACGAGGATATAGTAAAAGCCCTCTTAGAATATGGTGCCGAAGTCAACATGAAAACTGAAACTAGCGCGACACCGCTTCATTTTGCTGTGTGTAACAGATTAAAAGAAGTTTGCAAGTCACTAATCCAAAGAGGAGCTGACGTGAATGCCAAATGCGAAAATGGATCAACGGCACTGCATATAGCGATTCAGAGGAAATGCATAGATATCGTACAAATCCTCTTGGAAAATGGTGCCGATATCAACTTGAGAACGGAAAGTGGCGCGGCACCGCTTCATTTTGCTGCATATCTCGGAACAGTAGGCATTTTCCGGTTATTAATTAAAAAAGGAGCTGATGCGGATGTCAAATACAAAAATGGATCAACGGCTCTGCATCTGGCCGCCCAAAATAATTACATACTAATCATAAAAACTCTCTGCAATTCGGGCGTCGACATCGATTCCAAAAACGGGGAAGGTAATACTGCACTTCATCTTGCGTGCAAAAACAGATATTACAAAGCGGTAAAGATGCTCATAAAAAATGGTGCCGACGTAAACATTGTTAACAACTGCGGTCAAACGGCGTGTCACATTGTTAATATTGTTGTCTCTGAGCCTTTGAGGTTGTATATCAAGGACAATCTCAATCTCCAAGACAATTTCGACCATGAACGCTACTATTCTATTACGGATGATTTGTACCATTATGATGGCGATTATGATGACTATGATGGGTACGATGAGTTTGATGTGTATACTGATTATAAGTACGATGACGCCAACGATTTTGATATTAATTTTGTCGAAAATTCTTACTTACCTTCCTCGTTGGTTATCGGCGCTAATAAAATGGTTATCGATATTGTGCATCATCTAATTAAAATGTATACAGCTAGCATGTACATGAGTAAGGGATGTTTAGAGAGTCTTGATATCAGTATGGGTATAAACAAGGAGGATTCTCTGCTTATCCAGAAATGTAAGGAAGAGATAAATAGAATGAAGAGCGTAGAATTTCGTAACACTAACTTAACGCTCCATGATATTTTAAAAAATAGTATAGACGAAATAGCATTATACGCGAGAAACGAAGATTTTGTTCAGGAGTTGCAGTTGAGACTGAACGCTGTTCACACAGAATTTCCGATTTATGCATACATGATAGAAAGTCGTTTTAAGAAAGGTAAGGCACGAAAGAAGTTGTTAGACGAGGGTAAGACATTTTTCCGCATTAAGATCAATAAATACTTACCATACAATTGTACTGAACAAATATTGAGATACCTCAGTAATGCAGATTTAATGAGTTTCAAAAATGCTTGTAGAAATGTTGGTTGTAACATTAACGATGTAACAAAACAGGAAACACTTTGATATCACTTACTTTTTATACTTGTTTATTAACATTTTGATACTAATAAAGAATCATTTCGTGCATTATTTGCGATACTTTTCATCTTTCCTTTTCATCCTTCTTTCTGTTAGGTCTAGTAATAATTAATGTCGTTTTCCAATACATTTAAAAAAAACTAATTTAACGACACTAATTATTACTAGACCTGATATCTATACTTCGCAAGTGTTCTACTTAGAGGAAACCTGAAAGGTATGATGTGAATCTAATCAAAGTTTGCCCACTTGAAGCAAAGGAAAATTTGTGCTACTGTAAAATTACTCGAAGTGTTGATAAAAATTGGGCGATAAACAGATTTAATAGCAATCGAAAACGTCATTAACTGATAAAACATAAGTAAGTAAATAGATCACGGTGTTATCAAAGCAAATTCGATAATACAACGATAATAAAAATAAAATGTAAGTGAACGGTACCGGTTTCTTACTTCATTCCTACTTTGTTAGAAAATATGATCGCCACACTATCTTTGGAATCCTGTGTACTTTTGCTGCTCGCGATGTAAGTACATTTATTTAAATTCAGACTTTCGTCTATAACTTCTTTGCGCAGAGGACAGTATGCCTTTACATAAGTTTTAAACTCTTGATAAATGTATAATATACGAGAAGCTTTCATTTATGATAGAAATTACTTGACTTTGACGATTTCTGATCATTAAAACATCAAGCTCAGTTAAACTTCTTTCAGTTCGGCGAGTAGCGAATCCGTAGTGGTCGATGAAAAATATCTAAAGTTCCCACCAAACTTTCTTCTGGGTGCAGCATCGGCAGCGTACCAAATAGAAGGAGCATGGAACGTGAGTGGTACGTAGCTCGAATCCAAATTTTTGATTATAAAAACTACTGAATCTTTCCTAATATTTTCTTCATACTTGAAAAGATAAAGGAGAAAGTACTTGGGACCACTTCACCCATCTCAAGGACAATCGCGTTTTGGACAATGCAAATGGAGATATTGCAGCTGACTCTTATCACAAATACAAAGATGATGTTGCCTTACTTAAAAACATTGGCGTAAATATTGCTTCTAATCATTGCATTCTTTTTAGTTTTGTATAATCTCATTCTAATTATATAATAATATATATATACATTATATAATAGTTGAAATCGTATCGATTCTCCGTGAGCTGGCCGCGAATTCTCCCAACTGGATTCGCGAATAAAGTCAGTAAAGATGGTGTCCAATATTACCATAACTTAATCGACGAACTATTGAAGAACGATATCGAACCTTTGCTTACTCTTTATCATTGGGACCACCCGCAAATCATAGAAGATGCAGGTGGTTGGACGAACGGAGAGATGGTCGACTGGTTCGGCGACTACGCGAGAGTCATTTACCGCGAATTTGGCTCGAAGGTGAAGAAGTTCATCCCCATAAACGAGCCTATGTCATTTTGCAAAGGCGGCTACTCTCACGGTAGGGAGGCACCTGGCAAGAGACTGCATGGCATTGGCGAATACTTGTGCATGCACAATGTTATCAGAGCTCATGCAAGGGCGTATAGAATCTACGAGGCCGAATTCAAACAGACTCAGCAAGGTCAAGTTGGTTTTCTAATCAACTTGTGGGCTTACATGCCCAAAACGCCCGCGGATCAAAATGCTGCGAATATTTCATTTCAATTCAATGTTGGTTGGACTATGCATCCGATTTACTCCAAGGAGGGTGACTATCCGGCTGTGATGAAGACTATGATAGCTAAGAAGAGCAAGGAACAAGGATATTTCAGGTCCCGTTTGCCTACATTTACTCCTGACGAGATCAAATATATAAGGTATTGTTCATAAATGATTTCTGAGATTACGTGTGAAATACCTAATACTATGTGAATCACGATTATTATTGCAGAGGAGCCTCGGATTTCTTGGCTGTAAATCATTATACCACGAGACTAATTACACCTGGTGATACAGGAGAAGTGCCATCCCATGAAAACGATATGGGAGTGGTAGAAATCATTGACAAATCTTGGAAAACATCAGCTTCCAACTGGTTGTTCGTATGTATTGCTATTTAGTGATAGTTATAGCTATATGACACAATGGATTGTTATTTTTCTTGTTTTTACTCTAGGTCGTGCCTGAAGGATTCCGATACATTCTACGTCAGCTTGCAGAAAATTATGGCAACCCACTGATGTACATAACTGAGAATGGAGTTTCCGATCGCGGATCGCTCAACGACGACGAAAGGATCGAATTCTTTCGGGAATACTTGAAACAAATGCTCCTTGCTATTTATGAAAATGGCGTTAACGTACGAGGATACATTTTGTGGTCTCTTACGGACAATTTCGAATGGACTTACGGATACAAGTAAGTAATTAATACAATGATCAAAATATATTAATTTTCACGCCGACGCGACCCACCGGCCCATGAATCTGCAGTCTAGTAATAATTATTTAATTACATAAAACCATTTTTATGGTTTAATCTTCAGAGACCGCTTTGGTATCGTGTCGGTTGACTTCAATGACCCAGAGAGACCAAGAACTTTGAAGAAGTCTGCTTCCTGGTGGAAGAAGGTTATCGCCGATGGTAAGATTGATCAGCCGGTTGCAATACCACAAACAGAATTGTAAAATAAATCACAGTCTATTCTTTATTCACAAATGTACACTTTTATTTGTAATAAATACATTAAAAATGATAGTAATCAATTATGTCTATTTCTTTAATGTTATGTATATTATGTTCCTTGCATTTTGTGTGAATGCAATTTTTCTCTTAAACGAGATGTCACATTTCATTATCCCGTCGCAGAATCCTTTTTTTTCAAATTCTCGAACACGAAGTTTTACGATAGAGAACATTATTCGACGTGCGTTGATTTGTATTTATTTATTAATCCGATTTTATTGTATTACAATGAATACAAAAGCTTCCTGGACATTGGCCTAAAATATCTTTGACAATCTGCGTTGATCTGTATAATGTTATAAGTTTTGGACTTTCGGTGGTATAATTTTAAACCTGAAGAATAAGCAAATTCAAAATGACGCGGTACTTCATTGAGGTATACAGCACGTCGTGAGTCAAGTTAGTGATCTTCCTGGAAGATCCCGATCCCAGTCGTCCCAGTCCCAGTAAGAGGCCACGTGGGATTAGTGTTATCAAATTTTCCTAATTGTCTACATAATGGGACGTTATTCTCACGAACCGGAAAACGCGGCGAAATCGTGCAAGGCACGAGGTTCCAGCCTGCGAGTGCATTTCAAGGTAAATAAATGGTGCAATATATAAATTTTCGTACATCTAACCTCAAATTTGTCAGTATGTGTTTATAAAATGCATTGGAATTATATGTTTATTAATGGTGAAACTCATTGGGTTTTGTATTTTAGAATACACATGAAACAGCACGAGCTATTAAGAATCTGTCTCTGCGAAGGGCACAGAGATATTTGAAAAACGTGATCGAGCATAAGGAGTGTGTTCCATTCCGGAGATTCAATGGTGGTGTCGGTAGATGTGCTCAAGCTAAACAGTTTGGCACTACACAAGGTAAATCATACCACATAATTAAGAATCATAGGGTCACTTTTACATGCTCAATCATCAATTTATTAATTGATCAATTCATATTCTCTATTCATTCTCTACACATTTAAATGATTTATTTTTGTTTAGGTCGTTGGCCCAAAAAATCAGCAGAATTTTTACTCCAACTGTTGAAAAATGCTGAGAGTAATGCCGATGTTGATGGCTTGGATCTTGACCGCCTTGTAATCAACCACATCCAAGTAAACCAAGCTCCATGTTTACGCAGAAGAACTTACAGAGCTCACGGACGCATTAATCGTTAGTATTTATAAAACTAATCATATAACAAATGGAACTCAGTTTTTAATTTTGCTATTTGACTAATTTTCACATGTTCTTTTAGCTTACATGAGCTCGCCGTGTCATATTGAAGTGATTTTGACTGAAAAAGAAGACTTCGTGGTGAAGACCCCAGAAGAAGAGCCATCGAAGAAGAAACTTAGCAAGAAGAAGCTTGCTAAACAGAAGGAAAAGATGATGAGAGAATAGTTTTAAACTAGATCTTGAGTGCCGTCTATTTCTAAGTACAATTGTACATTTGTATAATTTGTATTTTACTACATCAACATAAAGAAACTAATAAACGTTCTCTCTTCATTTATTTACAGTTTTACTTCTTGATTTCCTTGTCTACTTATTTATTGTTTGAACAGAATATTTTTTTTAAATATACGAAGGATATTTGTTTTGTAATAGAAAAGAAAGGATGTATCTGTCATTACAAAAAAAATGATAAGGTCACGTAATGAGTTTTGAATGCGCCCAAATGTACTGATACTGCTATCTACAGTGCAATAGTTGGACTTCGAGTGAACTTCAATGTTTACTGTTTCGTTTCGAATGTCAGATAGAATACTTGAAATACAGATTAATGAAATACATAATCGCTAAAGATATTCAGCGTATATTAGGAAAGGACGTAATACGAGTTTGCTGTATTTATATACTATAAGGTACTCTTCATTAAAATCGAAAGTGTCGAATAATTTTAACCTTAAGCTCGAGCTGTCCAATAATAATTATCACGTAGCATTTGGAAATAAAATTCTTAAATGTTTTCTAAAAATCAAATCCCAGATTGGAAGTTGGTTTATCTATCAATTTTGTAAACTAACAAAATATGTAATAGATTTTTTTAGTATCCTATTTACCGAAGTGGGGTTATCGTATTACGAATAATGCCTTGTTCATTAACATTCGATATAAATGTTATGGTTCTTGTTTAGTTCGAGTTTTTATATTCTTAGTATATACGTATTTTTATTAAGTATCCATTCACAGAACTTACAGGGAAATATGATAACTTTAAGAGGGAAACTTAAGAAGGATGGGGAGATAGCAAACTCGAAGACGAGAGATTATACGAAACGCGTTTCTGTCCGTGATAAATTGTTAATTAAAGAGGTACGATGATTAATCATTAAAAATGCTTGCCTTTTATTTAACAGACTTCTTTCAATTATTTAGGTGCAAGAAATGGAGCAAACTTTGCCTAGTACATGTCAAGTGAAGTTTCCTGATCCTCATTGTTTACATGAGTTTAATCTAACAATTGTTCCTGACGAAGGATATTGGATGGGCGGTCGATTCTATTTTCAGGTTTATATACCTGAAGAATATAACATGGCTGTAAGTATTCTACTGGGTGAGGCTTGACTTATGAGATAGCTTGACCATCTTGAACGATTCCTAAACTATGTATTATTGTACTATTCATAATTGGTACGATATTTTCAGCCACCTAAAGTTAAGTGCTTAACAAAGTTATGGCATCCTAATATTAACGAGGATGGTAACGTATGTCTTTCAATTTTGAGACAGAGTAGTATAGATGAAATGGGATGGGCACCTACTCGTAAGCTGAAAGATGTTGTATGGGGCTTAAACTCTCTCTTCACCGTAAGCATTTGATGATCAGATCTCGAGACATTTTTCAGATTGCCTTAATTAATAGAACTGTTTTCAGGATTTATTAAATTTCGATGATCCATTGAACAGAGAAGCTGCTGACCTATTCATAAAAGACAAAGAATCTTTTCGAAATAAGGTCAAAGACTATGTCATGCAGTATGCAAAAAGATGATTCAAATCAATGAATAATGCTATAACAACATAATTGTAAATTTTGAATTTAGCTTTTTTTTATTTCGACAGTAATTTCAAATTTGATTACGTGCGTTTCCAAAATAATTGACCGATCAACTTCTATTCAATATCATTTGCTACTAGTCTTCTTATTCTAGGGAGATTTTATTTGTTATTTTCTATTTCATTACTCGTGCGCGATTTTTGGAGTGCTCTACGATAATTTGTTGTTAAATGAGTGAGAGGAGAGAAAGTGAGAGTCTAGTGTACAATATACTTATCCTTTTTATAGAGCATTGTAATGAAGACAGATCATAATTTGTAAATAAAGCCGATATTTAATAATAAAGCCTCGTTATATTTATTCAATATTTTATTTCGTTATTATATAACCATCGCTTTTGTACAATTTCAAAGGTTCCGGTTTGTACCTTGACTCGTTTCAAATCTGATTTACCCAGCGTTATATTTGAATACTCATTGTCCTATCCCTCGTTCCTTATCGGCACATCTCTGGCGTAACTTATGAGCGGCTGATGATGTCTCGTTAAAACAATCGACAGTAACAAATAAATAATAACAAAAGAGAGAACAAGGAAAGGTTTTTACGATTCTTCATTGTTTTTCGGTTACTCTTCCTTGCCCTTCGAGAGACTGACTAGACGCGCGAAACTTTACAGTCGCGCGAAGAAAATTGGAAAATCATCGGCTTAATTAAAGTAGCTTTATTCATTAAAACGTGGTGAGCAGCTCTTCTTGTATGCTAGTCGATCTAATTAATTTCTGCGTAGACCCAAACAGACTCTCCGTCGCCAGGCTTTGCTGATCGGACGCTATTTTAGCTTTTTCCTCGTGGTACTCCTCGTTGTATTGTTTCAGCCTGTTACCCAGAAACACGGCCCTCTCGCGTTTCTTGATCATGAAGTCCGACAGTTGTAGCCACCTGTGTTCGTGGCATTCCTCCACCAATGGTCTTTTGCTGAAAAAAAGGAAATACACTATCAGTTAAGCTTATATTGTCAGAGCAGCTGCAGTTGTGGATCTGTATCGGCATCTACTACCAATCTAATATCTATCCATATACATCTTGCTAACAGAAACGTTTTTTTCAGTATTACAAGAAAGAAAATAGAAGTTATACGTACTGCGGTGCCCGTTTGAAGATCAACATGAAGAACCTGGTCGCCTCCTGGCTCAATTCCTTGAACAGATGCTCGAATCTGTATCTAACAAACAAAATGTTCTGCCTCGTTTCGTCGGGATCCTTTCCACGGAACGGAGAGATGCCAGACAGTAGGACGTACATAAGGACACCGACCATCCATACGTCCGTCTGAGGATGGGCCAGTTCTTCGTTCCACACTTCCGGCGCTCTGTACTCCGGATGGCCAGCCTTCGGCACCGAAGCACCCAATTTATTTACGAGCCTCGCTGCTCCCATGTCGACAAGCTTCACCTGGACCGATCTGACGGTGGACATTACTACGTTATCAGGTTGAATGTCCAGATGACAGTATCCTCTCCAGTGGAGATATTGAAGACCGTCTAATATCTGCGACATGGCCACAGCCACGCAGTTCTCTGTATACTCGTGCCGGCTTGAGAAGTACGTGAGGATGTCGGCGCCCTGAAGCTTCTCCAAGATGAATACAGCGATCGGCGATCCTTGAGACTTGTACGCCGCCTCTAGCAACGCTATTCTCTCGTGTCTCAACGAGCGGAGTGCGTCGAACTCCCTGTTCACCTGCTTCTCCGTTTCCGTATTCAACTCCATGATCTTGGCGACTATCACGCGGTCCGTGCTTTTGTCGACGCCCTTCGCCACGACGGAGAATTGACCGCGCCAGATCTCGGATATGAAGCTGTACTTGCTGGTCAGATTCGTCTCCGTGCTCCACTCGAACGGACGCTCCTCGATCGAGTAATCCATGTGCGGTTTGTCCTCCTCGAGGACTATTTCCTGGCCCGACTCGGTTAATTCCTGAAGGTGCCTCATCGCCCGCGTGATCTGTACCTTCGGGCAACCCGGAAGCCTCGTCTTGATCAGCTTTGAAGGGATACCGTGCTCGCTCCAGCCGATGCGGTTCCGCGCCGCCAGACGGAAGATGTAACTCGTGTCCGGTTTCAAATCCCTTAATAGGTAGAACTCGTGGTCGATATTCGAGCCGACGTCTAGCCATTCCAACGTGTCGGCTTCCTTATACTGGAGATTGTAGCACAACACTGGGGAGTTGCCGTCGTACTTCGGTTGCTTCCATCTCAGGAGGATTTCCGTGTCCGAAACTTCCGTAAGCTGGAATGGAAACGTTTACAGGTTTAGTGTTTGGAACCGAGGTAAGACTAGACTAAATACTAGAGTACTAAAACCGGCATTATATCGGTTATAAAAAATATAAGTCAGGGTCGAACAATTATGGCATTCTTTTGGTTTTTGATAACTGTTTTAAGAACCATAACTGGTATCATACTTGTTTTCAATTCCTGATTGACAGAAATAAGAATTCTGTACGTACCTCAGGCGAGTCAGGACCCGAAGGGACGACAGCTTCCACTAATCTCGTTCTGACCACAGTTTGCCCTATGCTGTTTCTCGCTACGACTTTGTAACTTCCCACATCGTGTTCCTTCGTCGGATTGAAACTGAGGATAGATCTGCCATCCTGGTCCTCGGTTATCTTTATTCTATTCGTTTCCTGAATCATCAAATCGTTCTTGTACCACTGAATCATCGGTTTAGGACTACCGACAGCTAAGCAAGCCAGATACGCGGGTTTTCCTGGTTCGATCGGTTTTATCTGTGGCTTTTCACGGAAGAATGGCGGGTGTCCTTCTTTTTTCGATTCCATCATCGCCTCTGCTTCCGCGTAACTGTCCAATCGGGTTCCCAATTCGTGTCTCAAACGCCTTAAGGTGAAGGTGTCCGGAGAACCGTATCTGTTAATTCTCGCTCGCCTCTCGTCGTCGATTTCTTCGTCCATGACGTCAGTGAAGCGACGACGTTCCCTTATAATAGGCGTCTATGAAATATTAAATGATTAAACAATTTTTAAGAATGATTAATAATTTCCTTGATGTTTTTGCTGATAGTAATTTTACCCTCCAATCGAAGTTTTCATCGGCAATCGTACGAGAGAATCCGGGGCTACGGTTGCAAGCAACTTTCATGTACTCGCGCAGACGAACAGGGAAGTCCGTGTCTCGTAGTTGAAGA
>SMSR01014083.1:0-10397 GCA_019453355.1 Ceratina japonica
TCAGCGTGAACGAAAGCGTGTAAACAAATAAATCTGAAGCTGACGAAGAGGATTGAGGGGAAGGGAAACGAGAACGGACGTAGGTAGGTAGTAGGCGCACCGGAAAACAGGCTTGCAACGCAACAACCGAGGTATTGCGTCCCCGGGGCGCATAACTGTGAAAGGCTATCCGCTTACAGTCCCGTAACGTCGTTGCAGCTCGGCCGAGCACGCCGAAAGCTTTTTGCCGGCTTATTAATAGCAGCGATTTTTCATGCTTTTTCTCACCGCGCGCGTCTCTTCTCTCGGCGACGCGCGCTAAAATATTTCCACCGGTGAACCTCTCCGGGTTGGCGCGAGCCAACTGCATTAATAAGCCTGCCCTCGTGTCGCGCTATCCTTCACCCGTGTTTTTCAACCGCACGGCCAATTAACTTGCTAATTAATGACGCGACGAATCTACCGATAGTCAAATTCAATTTTCACCTAAGAACTTTTTCCCTCTGCTTTTTACCAGCCTCAAAGCGAAACTCGCGTCACTGAATGATTAAACGAACCGAAAATCCCGTGTAAATATTGTTAAACCACCGGTCCAGCATGTAAAATGACCCAAAATGTATGTTTTCTGCTAAATCATGTATGCACGTGTGTAAAATTTTGTCGAACACTGTACACACGATGAACTCCCCTAAGAAACGTCTCGCAACAAGTGCTCTCCGTATTTCGCAGCCGTCAAAGCGATACTCTTCGCGGTGTCACGCTCTGAAAGGCTGTCGCCGGTCGAAAAATAAAGCCGGGCGTGAACGCAAAAGAGATGGAACTAGGAGGATGAGAAGAATGTCAATTAAGCAAGTTTCGCGACTGTTTCGAGTGTCCAAGAGTCCTCTGGCCTTAAGAATGAGAAGAAACCGATAGGAGTCTGTAGAAAAGGAGCTGAATGGGCAGTTTTGTTTCGATCAATAATAAAATAGCATTTCAATTGCTTTCAGCTATTATGAAGGTTAAAAAAAATAGATTTTTCATTCATATTTTGATGTCTGATACGATCATTAATGTTGCTTGATTTTATTATTTAAACGTGATTCATATACATATATATATTTGTATTTTATATTGCTTTCAGTTATTATGAAAATTAAAAAGATAGAGTAGATTTTTTATTAATATTTCGATATTATTGATACGATTATTAATATTATTTGATTTCATTATTCAAACATGATTCATATACTTATTTGTATTTTATATAATATACATTTCTTCGTCTGACAACTTAGGGCCAGATTTATGCGATATGTAATTGTACGTAATTCGAAAAAATGAAGCTTATCAGGTGTTAGGGAAGAGTGCCAATTAAGCAAGTTTAGCACCTGATTCGAGTATCCGAGAGTCTTCTAGAATAAGAAGAAACCGAGCGAGGAGATAGGAGGAGCCGGTGAGAAATGGGGGAAGAAAAAAAGGGAGAATTCACCGTTGCTGAACGAGCTTTTTTCTTTCGCGATCGGTTCTTTACTCTTCTTGTTCGTTCCCTCTTGCCCCGGCACTCGGTTTGGTTAACCGGCTTCGAAAGATGCTGAATACGCGCGATATTTTCCCGCGACGGTCACCGGAAATTGGCAGGCTTTACCGGAAGCCGATGCCGTATGCGTGCTCGCGAAAGAACTAGCTGCAAACGAGGCTTCTTATACTAGATATCGATCATTCGCCTTTTACTAAAGTTCAATTCAACTCGGTCCCATCGTACACTGCCAGCCAAAAATACAATCGAATATATCGCATAATTTTTTATGCAATAATTAACGTGTTATTCTATACTATATTTGTGAACTGTAATAGTCATCTTAAAAATTAATATAGTAATTTTTATTTTATGATTGATATAAAGTTTATTATATGAATAAAGTATCTGATGTAATTTAAACGAATTTAAAGTATTTTATGTAACCAACACTGAAATAGTGTAATGAATCAGTAGAATGAGATGCAATTAGTCAGACATAACTAGAGTACCTTACGTAAAAGTTTCGTAGTAAAGTCTACACACCTTGTACAGAAATAATCTCAAACGTTAATCTTCATCGCTATTGTACTTAATTTATTTACCCCTAACATGAATTCATATTGTATCTATTATCTTAAAAAACATAAAAATTTGCTATCTGAATTTATTTACATTGTCTAAATTACCATTACAAACGTTCTGCATAAAAATATGCAGTTTATTTATAAACATAAAACAGAATGTATAAACAAATGTCGAATTGTGGTATTCGAAAAATTGATATTTGAGTTATATCTTCTAAATTCCCATTCCAAATGTTCTACATAAAAATATGCAGTTCATTTATAAATACAAAACAGAATTGTGTGTTATTAGAAAAATTGCAATTCGCCTTACATTTTCTAAATTCCTACACATTTATATACAAGTGTGCTACAAAACAGTGTATAAATAAATGCCGAACTATGCGTTAATTTGAGACACATGAATAATTGTTGGATTGTAAAAATTGGACTTTCGGTTTCGTGATCGACGGTGGTGCGAAGTTACGACCGGAGGACCAGAAGATATTATCACAGGAAACATCCCCTGGTAATTACGGTCGTTAATAATTAGAACTAGTCCGAAAGCGACGGACGATGGTGGTTATCGAAGATTCGTCCCTAGTTACACCACTGTTTCTCTTAATTGTCTGGCTGTTTTTGCCGGCTGAGCCAAGTTTGTCTTCAATTAACGAGCTGCCGGTATATAAGCGTAATTATTAACCACGGCCCGGCGGCGATTCTCTCGCGAGATTGACTGCCAACTTCCGACTTATTGATTTTCTTTGATAAGATAAAGGTACCTGTTGTCTCAAACGTCTTTTAATAGAAGAATTAAGTTTGAGTCTTAAGCTGGCACTCCTACCCTTATACATATACACATAAATTCAGTATTCGACATTTTGAATTTCTTTCTTCAATATAATTGTACTTGCACTAAAGGAAAACTTCAAGAGCTAAAGAAATAATTTTTGTAAAACAATTACCATAAATAGCTTCCAAATTGCTATGAGAGCAAAGAATCTGCAATAAAATAACCAGTGAATTTGAACAATTAGAAGAATTAGTTATTGAACATTTTTCAACTTGCCTTCACACTTGCGACAAGTATTTTTTGATTATGTAAGTGATTTATCCCTTGAATTGTATTTCTAAAAAGTGTTACAGCGTTTGAAACGTAACAAGAAAGAAAACAGTGACACAGAAACAGGGAAAAAGAGAGCAGCGACGGGAAGGAAAAAACACAGCCGGTTAAACAACGATAGGTAAAATCGGGTCAGCGTCGAAAAGGCAAAGGTAAAAGCGGAGAGAGAACTAATCAGGATGGGTGCTATTCAAAAATGTCGACGCCGGAGGCGCGTACATCGTCCCATACGGGTTAGGAACAACCACTAGTGCCAGTCGGTTCGGAAAGGGAAAATACGTACCGGTGAAAAAGGGAGAACGAATGGGTAAGCCTCGGCGTACATAGGTATCCATTGTCTCCGATTTCTAAAGCCCGATTTTCGTTGCCGTGATCTGCCAACGATTTGCCCTTTCAGTTTACCGCAGATTACTATCCCATTTCTGTTTTTACCTTTCGAATCGAGCATTTCTTATATCTCGCGTCCGAATACTGTTATCTAATGTTGGACAAAATTAAGTTATTGCCATCTTTGAAATTCTGAAGTGAATTCTGGAGTGTCTACACGACTTTTCAATCTTATATATCAATTTCACGATAAATATCAGTCAAAGTGAAACTTGAAAACTCATTAACACTAATTGTCTGCAACCTGTAAGCTCCTAACCCGAAGACTTGCAAGTTATCCCGGTGGGCTCCATTGTTCTCGATAATAACAATACAACGAAGCCTTCGAACGACCTACTTTTCAATAGAGAGAAGAAGGGGCTGTACTGAGAGGACTTCGTAGTTCCTTATCCGTCTAACGATGAATTGTGCTCTGTTTAATGTCGGGATGAAGGACCTTAACCTCAGCGCGATGACTAAACAGGAAGTTTCTGGAANTTGTAAAAATATAATGAAAATAGTTGCCACGAGCGTCGTTCATTATTCCGAAATAAAACTGAAGCGAAAGAAAAAGAAACGTCGATATAGGAGGCGTCAGTTTTTTTCTTTTAGATCGACCGCGATTTTTTTTGGGTAGCTAGGAGGATTTATAGCGTGGAAAAAGCAGAGGAAAAGCGGTTTCCCAGTTTCCTACGCGCATTCGTAGGCGGACGAGGCTCGTAAATTACACAGACGGAATTATGAAAAAAGGGACGCGGTGGATCGTGGAATGAACTCGTTCTGATGTACATTCTTGACAGAAAGTACATCATGCTCTTCCACGGGACGATAAATATTAAAATCGTCGAGAAACTCGTTAACAGATAACTCTTACTGCGTAAAATATGACAAGTACATCTGACGCGTGAAAGTGCATACTATCAAGAATAAAATGTCTGTCAAACTGAAGTGACATAAAAATCGTCTTCTGAATAGATTTGGCAAATGGAGGGAGGATATTTTTAAGACAAATTAATGTCAAAAATATATTATTGTAATAATAGAGTTGTTGTACGTCAATATAATGTTAATTATTATTAGAGTACAATGTATAGATTAAGTTACAATAAAAAAAAAAACTGTAAATGTGTTAATGATTAAGAAACTTCTTGTAATAGGTGGACAGGTTGGAATAAACAAATAAATTCTATTCTATATACAAGACAATAAATTAACAATAAATTCACTACAACAATACAATAAATTCTATTCTATTCTAAAAACCGTCATACTATCATCTATTCATCGAATTCTCTGTCTCTTTTTTTAACAATGCTTGCGCAAAAGAGAAAAATAGTACGCAAGTTATTTCTTTCGACTGAATGTAAAGAAATCTAGGTATCAGTTGCGACGGCAATTACCATGTTCCTGTTAGTAAATACATTGCAGTTAAGAAAGAACCCGCGTCCCTCTCTCTCTCGCAAACGAGTTCTTTATTAATTACACTGGACCGTTTACGTGAAAACACGGCCGACAATAATTGGGTTAATTTTATACGAACGGCCGAGTCACTTGTGCGATAATTAATTATTCCGGCAGCGTGCTCGTTCCACGATTATTCCCCCCTTTTTTTTATTCGCGCGATTCATTAACGTTGCGCGGCCCGAGACCCATTGTGACACCTGACTAACAACGCTAATATCAATTTTTACTAAATATTCTGCATGAATATTAATGGACTATTTCTGTTTAAATTTGAAGAATTGATTCTTCTTTACATTTTTTAGTTGTATCTTTAGAAATATATTTGTTAGAGTAAATGATGGAACTTATAAAATTAATAATCACATAATTTGTAATGTCTATGTATTTTTAGGTAAATGACGCAAAAGCTTTCAAAATAAATGATTCATAAAACTAAATGCCATTTGGACTATAATAATTAAAAATCTGGAAAATAACAAAAATTGTGAGTGGATTCTCTAGTCAAAGATTATAATAAATTAGAGTGAAACCTTTTTATTTGATTAAATAAAGAAGGGAATCTTTAATCGAGTCCAAAAATAATCAATCATATTTCATTTCTGACTATAAATAATAATAGCGTAATTTATTTGATTGAAACCACATTTTAGTCATTTTTTAATGAAATTTCGTCTGAAACAAAGCGTGATAAATCCGGGGAAGAAAACAGATAAGCCTTTATCTAACGCTCAGTCAAAAAATCTTTCTATTACAACATTTCGCACGTGTTAGATTTAAATATAAAGAAACTGTGTATGAAACTTTTTTATTCGAGTGTAAATTTTAATCGCGTGAAAAGTCGATCAATCATAATCCATTCCTGACTTCCTGCCGGGAAACAGTGCGGATAATAACGTATTCTGTTATAANCATGTAATTACTTTAATTTGATTAAACATGATTGAAATTTGCCAAAATTGCCTTTATCTTATATCCACATACATTTCTTCATCTCACCTCACTTTCATTAATAAATTCTATACAACTTAAACTTTTAACTATAAACTGAGAAGAAGAATATCATATTCCATAATATTCTATTAATTTTGTAGATAGTATCACGTTTATTATGAATACTTTGGAAAACGGAAGGAGCAATTGTGAACCAAGCTCGAATGATTGCATTCATACGAGGTACAGTTAGTCAGAATACAATTATCAATAATTACTCTGACGGGGGTGTAGGGGGAAGGAAACTAATATAAACTTGCATCGTGTAATCGTGACTCGTCGAATTCCATCTGGCAGCTGCGCTAATTAACAACAACCGTCATTTTTGGGAATGCACGTTTACATATACCGTACAATCCTGACTTTGATTTATGGTCATTAAATGAGCAGACCGTACAAATTACATTAAAATAAAATCAAGTGACCGTAATAATTAGGTTCCACATTTTGTACACTTATATAAAATTAATAATATAAATATAAAATTGAGTAGAAACAAGTAATTGAAAGTATATAATATAAAATATATAAAAATAAGCGCATATGTACGCGCATTTCACTTAGGCACATATTTTCATTCACGAAGCGCATATTTTCGTGATAAGAACAAATTTTCCACTTTTCCATATAATGCAAATCGATTAAATAAATTAATAATTTTATATTCAAGTTTGTAAAAATATAATGAAAATAGTTGCCACGAGCGTCGTTCATTATTCCGAAATAAAACTGAAGCGAAAGAAAAAGAAACGTCGATATAGGAGGCGTCAGTTTTTTTCTTTTAGATCGACCGCGATTTTTTTTGGGTAGCTAGGAGGATTTATAGCGTGGAAAAAGCAGAGGAAAAGCGGTTTCCCAGTTTCCTACGCGCATTCGTAGGCGGACGAGGCTCGTAAATTACACAGACGGAATTATGAAAAAAGGGACGCGGTGGATCGTGGAATGAACTCGTTCTGATGTACATTCTTGACAGAAAGTACATCATGCTCTTCCACGGGACGATAAATATTAAAATCGTCGAGAAACTCGTTAACAGATAACTCTTACTGCGTAAAATATGACAAGTACATCTGACGCGTGAAAGTGCATACTATCAAGAATAAAATGTCTGTCAAACTGAAGTGACATAAAAATCGTCTTCTGAATAGATTTGGCAAATGGAGGGAGGATATTTTTAAGACAAATTAATGTCAAAAATATATTATTGTAATAATAGAGTTGTTGTACGTCAATATAATGTTAATTATTATTAGAGTACAATGTATAGATTAAGTTACAATAAAAAAAAAAACTGTAAATGTGTTAATGATTAAGAAACTTCTTGTAATAGGTGGACAGGTTGGAATAAACAAATAAATTCTATTCTATATACAAGACAATAAATTAACAATAAATTCACTACAACAATACAATAAATTCTATTCTATTCTAAAAACCGTCATACTATCATCTATTCATCGAATTCTCTGTCTCTTTTTTTAACAATGCTTGCGCAAAAGAGAAAAATAGTACGCAAGGTATTTCTTTCGACTGAATGTAAAGAAATCTAGGTATCAGTTGCGACGGCAATTACCATGTTCCTGTTAGTAAATACATTGCAGTTAAGAAAGAACCCGCGTCCCTCTCTCTCTCGCAAACGAGTTCTTTATTAATTACATTGGACCGTTTACGTGAAAACACGGCCGACAATAATTGGGTTAATTTTATACGAACGGCCGAGTCACTTGTGCGATAATTAATTATTCCAGCAGCGTGCTCGTTCCACGATTATTCCCCCTTTTTTTTTATTCGCGCGATTCATTAACGTTGCACGGCCCGAGACCCATTGTGACACCTGACTAACAACGCTAATATCAATTTTTACTAAATATTCTGCATGAATATTAATGGACTATTTCTGTTTAAATTTGAAGAATTGATTCTTCTTTGCATTTTTTAGTAGTATCTTTAAAAATATATTTGTTAGAGTATATGAACTTATAAAATTAACAGTCAAATAATTTATAATGTCTATGTATTTTTAGGTAAATGACGCAAAAGCTTTTAAAATAAATGATTAATAAAATTAAATGTTATTCGGACTAGTATAATTAAAAATCTGGAAAATAACAAAAATTGTGAGTGGATTCTCTAGTCAAAGATTATAATAAATTAGAGTGAAACCTTTTTATTTGATTAAATAAAGAAGCGAATCTTTAATCGAGTCCAAAAATAATCAATCATATTTCATTCTTGACTATCACAAACTATAAATAATAATAGCCTAATTTATTTGATTGAAACCACATTTTAGTAATTTTCTAATGAAATTTCATCTGAAACACGGAGTGATAAATCTTGTAAAGAAAGACAGATAAACTTTTGTCTAATGTTCAGTCAAAAAATATTTCTATTATAACGTTTCACACATGTTAGACGATTTAAATATAAAGAAACTATGTATGAAACTTTTTTATTCGAGTGTAAATTTTAATCGCGTGAAAAGTCGATCAATCATAATCCATTCCTGACTTCCTGCCGGGAAACAGTGCGGATAATAACGTATTCTGTTATAAGAAGCAAGTGTTATATTGGCTGATCAAATTTCCCTAAAATGTATGCTTTCCAGTGTGTATTTCTCTCACGTAATGTGACGTCAGTCAACACTCCAATGTTACGTTAGCGCAGTTAAAACAGAGGAAGCTGCCTTAAGCTACGAAGCTTAATTCAGGTAATACGTGGCTTAAACCACTATCAATAGACGTGTAACAAGTTACTATAAGACAGAATTTCATATTTCTATTTCTATGTGAATTTAAAAATAGATTCTGCTGTTTTGATGAATATAAATATTTGATAGCACATGACAATAAATTATTTATCGATTTGTATGTACATAAAATTATTTCCATTTTGATATTTCTGATTCCCTTCGCGATTTGAGAAGCTATTTTTATTCTACTCTCATTGTAAATATAATTGCAATAAAAACGTGTGTTATTCAGTGCATAATAAATTATATTCTTGTTGTGAATAAAATTAGAGTAGAAATATTGAAACATAATAGAATAATAATTATTATTATAGATGGATTGATTTTTATATAAAATGAAATTTGTGGGATACTAATTTAAAAAAATGATGTTCAATAAAAATGTCCTTCAATCCTATAAACATTCTATCGCTATGCCATGCATTTTGTTATTGACACTTTACGCACTTTCTATCACTATACGTATTTTGTACATCTTCCACGTATTCAATTTTCCTGTAGATGCAAAAATTTGAACCCCCAAAAAATAATTACATAAAGACGGTTCAGAAATCTGGACGAGTACTCAAACGAAATGTCCAATTCCTTTTCGTTCCATCTCAGGCCGGGTCCGCGCTAATTGCTTTTCCGCTTGCCGGCATGCAAACCGCGTCTTTGACTCATAAACTCGCGAGCTCTTTTTTTCCATTAAAAAGTTGGGGAACGGAAGCCAGTGGCCTGACGCGGGATGGCATTTTGCATAAAGCGAATTCGCGCTTTGCCGCCTGCTCCTGATCGTAAAAGTTACGACCGTTGTCTGGCAACCGCTACCAACAAACTCTTAGAACTATTGAATTATCGAACTGCTCGTCTACTCAAATATTTTTCATTTACTCAAGCTGTTTCGTCCACATCTTTATTAATAAATAGCCACCAATTTCATTATTTAAAATATTATTTGTAATGAATTTGGTACCTTTTAATTCTGCCTGCTTTTCTCTCACGTTTGAGGTTCATTTTCCAAAATTAATAAATATATTTACCTTCGTATTCTTAGTTGAGTCTTATTATCTGGGAAATTACTTTTGAAATAGCAATGTCCTTATAGAATTGTAGTACATATTGAGTGTTAAAAAAGCTTTATTGGTTTTTTTCAAAATGGGCCTTCGTTTTTAAAACAACTAACATAATTATTGCCCTTCTATATTAATTGAGATAAGGTATAAAAATAAACAGCTATAAGCAAAAGAGTTTTTCTATATTTAAAAAAAATTTGCAAATTTTGATTGACGATATCTTAAGAAAACGAAATGGTCAATCAACTCAGAGTCATGCACATTCTTTGGTATCTACTTTCCTACAAAAATATGAGCAATTTTCAATGCTCATAATTGAGCAACACTATCTCAATTGTAATTTATTAAATGACACTCGAAATTCTGCATTCAAGATGGAAATAGACCGGATTAGGACAGATATTTCTCAGATAACTTAGAGATATCTGCAGATACCTTTTAGACATCCCTGTATCGACTGTGCTCTCTATAAAAAAAACTTAAGAATGACTAGGATGAGGCACCCGAATCGTATTGTCTACTACTTGGTCCCAACGCGTAAAAACTCGTTATGGCCGACTGCGAGCAGCGTAAGAGTCGAACCCAACCTAGCATAGTCTATTTG
>SMSR01014084.1:0-53845 GCA_019453355.1 Ceratina japonica
CGTCGGAAACACAGACGATCGTTAATTTTCGCTTTTGCGTGTTTTTTTTTTCCATAACTGATACCATCTTCACACTGTTCGTCGTTTCGTCATACATCCACTCGGGATCGAGCAATTTATAGCGAATCGAACGCACCCTTTTACCAATCACTCTATTTAATTCCTGTTAGATTTCATCCACAGAATCGCTCTCGAGGCGAGATCATCTTTTTGAACCTGGCAGTATTGATATCTCTCTATATCATACGTGAAAAATTCAAAGGCCCGAAAAAATCATGTCCTTATATTTTTATCGAGACTTTGACGGCATTTATTGCCACACATCTTTAGAAGTAAACAAATTTGTATTGAATCACCTGATTTCACTAATTTGTACATCAAACAATTTAATTGAAACGATTGGCCAGGAATATTTTCAATCTTCTATTTCATTATATTATAATTGTATCTGATTATCCATCTGCTTTATTGATGCCCTGTTTCATAATTCTTACATCAAAACTATAGAACTTCTTTCCGTATGACTTTTGCCTATTAATTCAAATGGGAACCACTTGAATAAATCGGATTTACTTGTACGTTCGCATATATCGAAGAGCTGATACGCAACCAATCATTGGCATGACGGGAGCGTCGCGATGTAGACAGAAACGAGAAACGAGCCTGGAGCCTCGAGTCTCGAGTGGCATCGAGGGGTCGCGACGCGATCGGTTCCGATACGACGAGAGGAGCTTTTGTATTATGTATATGCGTGGTGCAAACTTGTATTCGAATTACGTTCGTCGACAAAGCTCTTCCCCCATCAATATCGAACGGTAACCCATACGGGCATGATACAATGCATAGGGCGTAACCTCGATATCGTTCTATGATACTAATTCGGAATCTGAAAACAACGGAACGCGTTCCTCTTTGATCACGTATTTCAAATAAAAGGTTCATTCCATTGGTTATTGTGTAAATTTGTTCTGTACTGTGGATTATTGATTCTAAAAAATACTTTTTCATTTCAAACAAAATATTTATTTTTTTTTTATGTACGTAATGTAATCAATATTCCAATATCATACGTTCGTAAAAAATTGTCAAATAAAATGTCAAATTGATTCCTTTCATCAATTTTTTTGGTGCTTTTAATTGAACATTTTGCTATTAGTTTCTTTTTCACTATGTCTCTATAAAAAAAAGCATGGAATCGACGTGGCACTTTTAATTTTGCGTTGCAACGCGGCTATTACCCGTCGCGATTCAGACAGAGGGGCGGTTGGAACTCGATTATTCCCACTCGGTCAGACATTCGTTTCCTGGTGTACATGGTAATCGGCAACAACGCTCGTTCGTTAAAGAGCCGGCGAATTTTCAATTTACGGCCGACGAAAAACGCTTCGACGACGATTAACGCCACGCGTCCCACCCCCAACCCTCCGCTCCATGGTTATCCAGCCTGCATTGATTTCGGACCGTTCGGATTTTTTTTTCTCCCCTCTGCGTCGAACGCAAACGTTTCCCGCCATGATAAACTAGAATTTCGTGTTTGTGAATTTCGGTGAAACTGTCTGAAATTTCACGTGTTAGAAGATTCGAAATAAGAGAGACATGTTTTTCGTAGTTCGACACCAGCTGTTTAAGCTCTTGTATTTTAGTTCTAATTCGGAGAAATAAATAAGTACACAGAGCATTTATTTCGACATTTTTTAATAATATGTATCTATAACATTACTATGTACTTCGATATACTATATTATTATACAATATATTGCGGAGTCAAGATGTCGTAAGCTTTCTGTATGTCAATAGGAAAATATTAGCATTAATAAAAAGTTTACTACCTCTTATTATATTATACTATAACTTTTTATTTCAATCTCGTAGCCAAGAAATGTGGACTTGGTTTACATTTACAATCTTAACTCATTCATTCTCTCCTTTCACACGTTCTCCCTTGCAACATTTGAAACTGCTTTTAAACGATATAAAGGAGGCTGCGCGATTAACACGTTCTGGCGACGAAATAAAACTAGCTAGAAAGGCGGGGACCGTCTACAAGGAAAATGAATTAACTGGCCAACAGTTTCAGTGGTACAGGTCGACCACTCGTCAGACGGGGCAAACTCTCTCGAAGTTCGGACAGTCAAATCGCGGAGTGACGAGCACTAGCAAGGATACCACATTTTAACTTCACAATTCCTGCCAAAATTACACTTCCTAGTAGCTTTTACGCATTAGCAGCTTTATTTAAAATTGAGCTTAAACTACACGAACTAATGAAATGTACATTATTGTTTTAAATAATTTTTCATTTAATTTTCTATAGAATTCATAGAAAAGAATTTCTGAAACGTAGATAAAAGTTCAATAGTTTATAATAATTTTTATTTTGTCATAAAGTCTTATCCAACATGAATAGTGTGGTGTACATTGTACAGGGGTAACAGAAACTCGCATTTTGCTTACACATGTTCTCAATTCATTTCACACATTCAATTCTTAACATCTCATTCCATAGCACACTTCATTGAACTCAACCTTGGTGAGAAATCGTTTCCACCCTAGTATCTCCATCCCTTTCACTGAATCCTGACACTGATTATAATAAATGTAACCCATCACGTTCAATAGCTTCATAAAATGATGGAGAAATGATACATTAAAGAATAAAAGAATAGACAATTTGATCATCATTAAAGAAAATTAAAATAATAAAGTAATGTTAATATAAAAGAAAAGGCAACGAGGGAATTGCTAAAGTAAAAACAAAGTACAAAGACTACGGGACACGACAAAAGATAAAGAAACGATGTTATACGCAGAGAAACTCGCTGGTCCACGAGATCGATCGACAACTTCCGTTTCCTGGGAGAAATCTCGGTGGGTCGCGTCGGGGTAAACTCGTAGTGGAAGTTGAATAGCCGCGCCGGAGGGGTAAGACAAGGACGGCCAAGAGTTATGCATTATGATTCGCCGTTCGCAGGTGCCCCCTTTCCACCCTCCTGCCCGCCGCCAACCTAATAACATCACTTGTTGCGCGGGGCCGTGACCCCGACCCCCTCGCAACCGCCGACGAAAGCTCGGCCGCAAAACTATTGCTCTTCCGCCCCCGCAGACGGGGAAAGTCCCGCCTCAAGGATACCGCCGTCTTATGAATTTCATTTATCTCGCCGAGCATCTTGCACGCGAACGACGAGGGTCTCGCAATTGGAATCACTCCTCCGATTATCTTGCAGATTATTTGACGTTCAATTCTCCCGTCATAACTACACTGACTTCTATTGATATTCCGATATATTACAAAACAGAAATACCTATTCGACCAACTTAATTTTCTGAGAGATGTTAGGAGACTTAGTTTACTATATAAAGGGTAATACAAAAATTGCTATTCGTCAAAGACTTGAATAAAAAAATAAAGGACATGATTCTTGACTTTTTTATTACGGTTAATAAAGAAAATTTGAAACGTTCTATTTATAAATTATATTACATCAAAAAATCCATCATGAATTTTGTAAACAATGAATGACGAATTTGAACGAATGAAAGAAATGTATTCAATTTTGAAAGTTCTCAAGGAATCGTTAGCGTAGCCACTGATTTGTTGTTTCATCCCGGCATCGGTCGGCGACCACCAACGCGACGCGACGTTGCGGCATCAGCTATTTTCGCGAGGGCTCTCCTCTCCCCAGGTTTGATTGCGAACACCGGCTCGTTGTAAATCTCATAAATCTTTCATCAAAGCGATCGGAACGACGCGTCTGAGAGCGTTCTTCCGTTAACGACCAACCGTGTCAGCTTGATGTTTCACGAGCTGATATACGACGAGCGAGAGCCTCTGAAATTTCGACCTGCGCATCGCTAACGACCATGAATCAACGTTTGTTCGTCCGTCGGGATCGACCGGTTTTTTTCCACAGAATTTTTAGCGGGGAGTGTTAGGAATTGAAAAATATTGTACAGGTCGCACAAACTGGCATTTATTATTGAAAGAATTTCATTTATCTTCATTAGTGAAAGAATTTTGATTGCTCAATAAATTCTTGATATAAAACACTCAATTGTCGTTTTAAAACTATATTTTATATCGTATATAATTAGAGACTATTCTCGACCATGATCGAATTAATCAGACGAAGGGCGATGAAATGATGACAGTGTAGAAAATAGGAGATAGGAAATATACATGAAATTTGAATACAGAGTAAGATTGGTATAGAAATAGAACAATACAATCAGTAGATAGTGCTGCAGAATATTTATGATATAAATAGGTAAATGCGTCTGCAACAATACTTGGTGAAGCGCACTTCAAGTATTGTTAACTATTTCTCAAGAACTACTCTCAAAATTTATTATTTTTTCCATCTGCAATTAAAAAAATCTAATAAAACAGTCCAATTTCGCAATCCATCCGCTCTTACTTCCTCTTCGTTTCACGAGGTTCAATTAATTCCGTTCACCGGGGGCGTTTCATGGCCTGAAGAGGCCTCGAGCGATTCGAACGGAGATCACATCGGTGCTGTGGTAGGTGCGATTTTTCCGCGGTCAGAGGAGAACCCATCCTCGAAGGGGACATTTACACCCAGCTCGACTTCTCATTAAGGCTTCAAGTGCCTGCCCTATGATAATCGGCTGAATCGAAGATGAGCCGTCGAAGAAAATAAATTCTCCTTTTTAGCGGGCACCGGGTCGAACGGGACAAAGAGGTCTCATTATGCGGGGTGGAAATAGAGATTCGAAGGGAACGGAGATTGTCGGATGTTCCCGACCCTATATCCGTCGCTTATTACGTTTTATGAGAGTTATCTTACCTTCGATGCGGCTTTATAAAACGATTGCCGGTAATGTTCATTCTGATAACTCTTGGCCTTACGATTGATTGCCTATTTTCTTGATGGATAATCCTTTCACCATAAGCTCATAGTTATTATTAGGTGATCCCGGAGTACTTCGTGCTGATTTTTATAGAAAATTTAAAGACAGCCCATTTAAAATTTGACGTACATTTATTAATTTTCCATGTATAACAATTTCTTTGTTGTTTCCGTGTATAACAATTACATAATACATGCTTATTATGAGATAATCTTATCGAGAGAACTATTCAAAATTCCTGTCTCGAGTCTTTGAAGTTAAGCAGAGTAATTTAATTCTTCAAAGACTAACTAACTATATTCTTATATCTTATTTACTGAAAAAGACAGTTTCTATTCATACGAACTATGCACAAAAAATCTTTCCCACTCCCGGCTTCGATACGTATCTCTGACCGGTTCCATTTCCACTGTATATCCTTCGGCGGGTATTTATAACGGCGTTATCGATCGTAACAGGTTCACGGGACACTAATTGAATAGCCGTGCCTTATCAGATGCCACGAGTGGCGCTCGTCGAGCTTTTTTCATCGCCCGGTCGTCTCTCCTCTTTCCAATTTACCCGGGGCCAACGCGAACTACGGTGCATCGTGTCGTGACAGGGCCGAAGAGCGAAACGGAGTGCCGCTTCGATCACTTTAACGAGCTCCTCCAGTTTCCTCTTTTCCCAGACGCCGACCATCCTCCTTTGTCTCGCCCCCTTTGTAATCCACTGTTGTTTCATTTTGGTGATGGGTTTTAATCTGTTATTAGAAGTATTAATTTGTTGCCACTACGTGATTTTTATAGAGTTTCCCATGCCAGAAGCACATTCGCACGTAAAATTGCTCACGTAGCTCTTTTTCGAACTTCACCAACTATTTACGGTTATTAGAAATTGCAATTGGAAACAAAAACTGGTTTACACGGGTGTATTGTAGAAAATCTTCTCTATCTGCCGATTCAAAAATTAATTTTCTCGCAGTCCTAATTTTTACGTAATATCTCATTTTCTTTCTAAATCATGCAGATTCGTTTTTATATGACAAATTCTAGAAGAATCGCGTAGTGGCTATTGCAAAAACAATTAACATCGTTTCAACTGAAATAAAATCTATTCTTGAATCTGTTCTTTCTTTCTTTGCCGAACGGGACATTAATCTACGACCTTCAAAGTCTTACGCGCTTGGAAAGGAGTGAAAAGGTTTCTCGGAAAGGGAAAAAGGTACGGACTGACAGCGGTGATCGTTTCCGCTGATAAAGAGGGCGCGAGAATTCAGATAAGGTTTAGCGGGGAGTTTGCGTAGGTACTTTTAAAAATGGTGCCCGTTTGTATCTTTTACTGGAGGACGTCCCGTGTAAATTACATTCTGTAATTTCGCCGCGACGACGCGACGCTCCAGACGGAGCTTTAATCAATCGGGAACGACCCCAGCTTCCACTGGAATTCTCGAAAGTTCGTATCTACTTTTTTCTTCTTTATAAAGAACTTTAGCGGAATCGAAAATTTTCGTTCGTAGATCAATCGTATACAGCTTGGGATAATGATTTTCGGCCCGTTTTTAATTGCGTTACTTTCCCCGAAAATAACAATACGTTTGAGATACAAATTTTTATCATCATTTAAACATACAGAACAATTTCTTATAATGATTATTCAAGCAGTTGTGTTATTATTATTTTGTCTTGTTTATCGACTTCTGAGCTTATTCAGGATTTTTCGCTGAACGCAATGAACGCCTTAACTTAACCCATCTTGTGTTTACGCGACCGTTACGTGACGTACGCCTCAGTTTGGGGCTTTATCGCATTTAGGCAAGCTCGTCAGTCTTTCGTTTCCTCAAATCTCGGAATATCCTACAGCACTATCTAATGGAAAGGCATATTCCTCTGTCTTCTATATTAAGCGTCCGTGATAAATATTTAATAGAATCCTTTATTATTTTTATCTTATCTTTACTTGGACTATAGAAATATTTGTCCTTAATTTTATACTATTCTCAGGACTTCGTTGTACATGAAGGCTTGGACTATCTATGATACATTATTACCTCGACACATTAGTTTTATGACAATGCCAGGAGTTAACGAGTTAATTATCGTGTATGGAATTAAAAATGGATGGATTAGAAATATCTGTTTCGTGAACGAAAACCAAGTCGCTAATTCATCGAAATTCGATCTTTATACTTGTGCATCACGTATAACTGTGGCAGAACCCTCGTGCACCCCACGCGCCGTCGCGTTCCGTTAAAGGGTTCGAACGCGTTCGTTTGAAGAAAAGGCTTGGGCACGTGACCGGTTTTTATCCATTATTCACGCGCGCCGAGCCGCGACGCCCTTCCCTTTTTTTTCACTCTCTCTCTCGTTATTTCTGAGCGCGGCGCGGATCAACGGGAAACGAGGTGGGTGGGCGTAAGGGGATACGGTGAAATTTCTTTTGGTATTCAACAGGTGAGAGAGAGCGCAGACGTTCGAGAATATAAGCGATTTAGAACGTATCGTAAGCGGACGGACAAAAGGCGAGTTCTCAGCCCCGTCGAGATCGATCGGGATTCTGGGGGTTCCGAGGCGGGGGACTTGTTAAAGTGCCAACGAATTCAATATCGTAATTTTCTGGCAAAGTAGATTTTCCACCGATTAAACCGAACCCCCCACTCCCCGCCCACCGACCCGTTCCTCCGAATCCTTTTCGATATTCGCCGCAATAATGGTTTCCATTACCAGAGGGGATCCCCGAACCGAGCCGAACGATGGAAACGCATCGAGACATGTAATTTCACAGGATAGCCACGAAAAACACGTTAGGAATTCTTTGTTGCTTCCTCTCTGTTGTGCAAGGTATAATATAATAGACGAAACGTACTTATATACGTATTGTTCGATTTAATGTAACTATAATATCAATTTTAGTTATTATTGTTTTATTACATTCCATTTTTATATTACTCTTATATTTACTTCTTACATTATTTGGTTACTCTCTAGCAGTAGAGTATACAAATCCATCATATAAATAACTATAGTTTTCATATATGGCTAAATGCTTTGAAAAATGTTACCTATTCGAAGCTCGTTCCTTTGATCACTTCTCTTTACGCGTTCACCGCATTGAACTTAATTTTGTACAATGCATCCGTCAAACCTCTTAATCCACATTGTGCGTTCTAAAAGCTCCCGAAATCGTGAGGAAACATCGCATCCCCCGTCAGACCCCGCGAAATCAAACTCTTCATCCGGAGTCCCCTTTCAACCACTTCACTCTTCCTGTGAAACCCCGCGGAGGGTTAGGAAAAGAAGCAGCCGTTGAAAGGCACCCTTTCTCGAATCGAATATCAACGAGAAAAAAACTATATATCCCTTTTTCTCGTTGTCGCGCGTTGTAACTCGCGTATAGCCATTCGCGAGTTATGTTTGCCGTGGCTCGAGTGGTCCCTGTAAAAACCGGCTAGGATGACGACACGGTTTCTCTGGTTGCTATTTCCACTCCGGCTGACTTTCTTTTCAGTGAAGAGGGCAGAGAGCTCCGACAGAGAAAGAGAGGCCACGATGCGAGGGTAAAAGCGTCAAACGTTGGGCGCAAAGTGACAGTCCGGAGGGGCGGGGGGGAGGTGAGGAGACCGGGCTGGAAAACCTTTTTCTCCCCGGTCGCATGATCGAACGAAAATCTGTTCACCGTGTCTATGGTTACTCGCGCGTTTCAGGCGAATAATGCATTCATGCGATACTGAAACGGTTGATCCCGCGCGTAGTAATGTCGCCGCGCCGACGTCGAGACCTTTAATAATTTTTTTCCTCCCCCCCTCCTCCCTCTTTCTTTTTCTCTGTGTACACACGTACACGGGCACTGTGCGTCGTCGTTTCAGCGTAACTGACGATGGTTTGCCGGAATCTTTTTTCGAAATGCCTCTCCGTTTCTCTATCTCTGAGAACGATGGCTTAATGGCTGCGCTAGAATGTACAGCGATGTTGAATCCGGCTGGATGGGGTTTCGAGATGCAGATTCTCTTTAAACGTTTTCGTTTCAATGCGATTTGAGATTCGTCTGCGAAGTGCACGCTACTAACTCTGAATTTCTCTGCTGGGCTTCGATTATTCAAATATTTACTCCATTAATTGCAATCCCTCAGGTTTGTACAATATGAGCCGTAAAATCTTGTTCAAGAGTTTAAAAAATTTGATAAAAATCTATGATCAATATTTGAAGCACTTTTGGGAAAAATGACGGACACGCATAAATATATATATAAACCTTAAGTACATGCATAAATTGCAAATAGAAACGCGATTTCTTAAAAATTTTGTTCCACTTTGGATAAAAACACTTTTCTCCGGAATAAGCAAAGCGAAACTCGATGATCGATCGATCGCATCAATTCGCATTGAACTAGGTTGAGCTTAAATTGGGAGGCTAGCTGGGAAATTGGGTTCGCGGGATGACGATACGGGTTGAAACGAGAATTCGGGCTCGCGGATGAAAAATCGTGATTTTCGATGAAAGCGATTATCGACGCGTCCGAATCGGGCTTGTTATCGCATTTAAATTGCAAAAAGTTGCAACGTTGCGGGATCCGGTTTTGAAACGGTGATCCCGACTGACGATTCCTCTTGGCTCGAGTCTCTCCTAAAACGAAAATCCAAATGGTAGATCACATCCGTTCTAATAATACTCAATATATTTTGCACGCTGAGAGTACTTGATCAATCATGTCAAAAAATGTATTACCAGGGATCAAAGGATTTGATATGTTTTCTCTTTTCTATCGTAATTTATTAAGGTTGTCTGAGCCATTGACAAGGCATCTATATTTTAACAGTTATTAGATATGATATTAATAAAACACTGTGCAATAGAGATTTTGCGAAAATATAAAAATATTTATTACATCCTGAATTCTTATGTCGAATAACTTTAATCGAAATATTATACAGCAAGTTTTTACTCAATGGCTTAGTTTTTTATAATTTTAACATAACATGTAAATTATACAGAAATACCTTAGTGACTGTTACAAAAAAGTAAATTCTTGTCGTTGTTCCGTTGTCTCGGGATGTATTAATAAGGACGCTTTAAATATAATAAGGGTACTCGTAATAAAAAATGAGGATACTTTGTGAGAGGGATGAGTAGGTCCTCGAGAAAAGTGGCTAAAGCGTTCTTCAGCGGTTTTCCTTCCAAGATGTTTCTGAATTACTTATGTCAGAACTCTTCAACCAATTGTGCTAAAAAACTGTAGAGAGAAAAAAAGACATTTTCCGTCTTAAAAGAAATATAATTAAAAATTAAAAATTGACAGATGTACTATTTTCCATAATGTTTNGCATCAATTCGCATTGAACTAGGTTGAGCTTAAATTGGGAGGCTAGCTGGGAAATTGGGTTCGCGGGATGACGATACGGGTTGAAACGAGAATTCGGGCTCGCGGATGAAAAATCGTGATTTTCGATGAAAGCGATTATCGACGCGTCCGAATCGGGCTTGTTATCGCATTTAAATTGCAAAAAGTTGCAACGTTGCGGGATCCGGTTTTGAAACGGTGATCCCGACTGACGATTCCTCTTGGCTCGAGTCTCTCCTAAAACGAAAATCCAAATGGTAGATCACATCCGTTCTAATAATACTCAATATATTTTGCACGCTGAGAGTACTTGATCAATCATGTCAAAAAATGTATTACCAGGGATCAAAGGATTTGATATGTTTTCTCTTTTCTATCGTAATTTATTAAGGTTGTCTGAGCCATTGACAAGGCATCTATATTTTAACAGTTATTAGATATGATATTAATAAAACACTGTGCAATAGAGATTTTGCGAAAATATAAAAATATTTATTACATCCTGAATTCTTATGTCGAATAACTTTAATCGAAATATTATACAGCAAGTTTTTACTCAATGGCTTAGTTTTTTATAATTTTAACATAACATGTAAATTATACAGAAATACCTTAGTGACTGTTACAAAAAAGTAAATTCTTGTCGTTGTTCCGTTGTCTCGGGATGTATTAATAAAGACGCTTTAAATATAATAAGGGTACTCGTAATAAAAAATGAGGATACTTTGTGAGAGGGATGAGTAGGTCCTCGAGAAAAGTGGCTAAAGCGTTCTTCAGCGGTTTTCCTTCCAAGATGTTTCTGAATTACTTATGTCAGAACTCTTCAACCAATTGTGCTAAAAAACTGTAGAGAGAAAAAAGACATTTTCCGTCTTAAAAGAGATATAATTAAAAATTAAAAATTGACAGATGTACTGTTTTCCATAATGTTTGTAGCAAAACCAACGGCATACTAAGACCGTAATATAAAATCAATGAAATCTCTCGGGGACCTTTCGTCAGTATCGAAAGACGCGAAAACATTTAAAAACCTCGATACTATTGCTCATTACCGTTCGAGTCTTCAGCCCGACGTCTGGGAAACAAAAGTCGTGGAGGCAACAGAGAAGCATGTACGAAACGGGGATTCGCTGCTTGTACGGCTGGTACATATTTCCTTGGCCATTTTTATTTGTATTTTCGCGGTGATCGTGGACCGGAAACGGACGTCCGCGACGTGAAAAATGACCACCGTCACGGTTCCGGCGTCCCGGGTACCGACCCCCGCCCCTGGCTGGCCGAACGAAATGTGCTTTCGCTGCCTGGCCACCCTTTTCCACCCCTTCTGCGCGACCATAACTCGGTCGTCGTACCCTCTGCGCCAACGCGCGCGTGATCTCCTCGAAGTTACGTTCGGGCTACGTGCGCCCCCCTTCCCCCGGATTTCAGTCTGTCGCGGTAGAAAAATTGAAAGGGTAGTTATTCGTTTCGGTGGTCACGCTACGTGTCCTGCAGTCCGATGATGAAGTATAGTTCGGATGTGGACTGGTTCATTTTCGTGGTTTGTTCGAAGATTTAGAACGTAATGTAGACAAATTATCTTGTCTCAAATATTTGTTTTCTATACACGATGATTAATGTGGACGAATTCACAACCAGTAATGCTGGTATTTAAAAATTGCACATTTCACTATCGATTGTGACAATTGTAGCAAGAAACGAGAAGATAATGGGTAATAAACGAGATATGGACGTTCCGTTTAGATTTTTCTCGTAAGGGAAATAAAATACATACGTCACATATTTCCTTCTACTTCCGATTTGCACGGTTACATTACACATACACAGAGACGCACGTCCTCCGGACAGCATGAAATATTAAGATAAATGTATTACGCTCGTTGCGGAGCATCCTGAAAAATAGCGTGTCACTCCTCAGAAATAAATGAATATCTTTGCCGCAGGACCATCAATCTTATCGCTTATCGACCAGTTTATACCACGTGTTCCCACGTTCCAGGCTAATACGTTTCAATTCCACCCGAGCGTCACTCCGAAGTGTATTCCTCGGAAATAGAAATTCCTTTACCGTCTAACCTCACGCCTTTCACCTTCTGAGAACCAATAAAGTTCCTTTAACAAATTTCCTTCACAGCTAGAGAGACATTGTTGGCACGCGAGATACTTTTCAGTTGTTCTGTACATTTCATTTACGGCCAGACATTTTATTTACAACCAGAACACACTCCGTCATTCCACGTAAAAAATATCGTTTGAAATTATTCGCGATGAATTTTCGTCAAAAGGCCGTGGCCTCTTTATAGCGCTCAATGCGTATCATTGCGTTATTTCTTATTCAAATCGCATAGGTGGGACAGTAAACAAACAAATCGAGTTTCCCCAAATGCATGGCACACGACCCATTTGCTGAATACACCCCATAACCCTTCTTCAAACAACCCGTTCCCCTTGCATTGAATATCGCGAATCAAATTCCAGGAAACAACACGCTCGGGCGTTGTACTTCGCGGCATGAACGTAACCGCAGCAACGCTACCGCTATAAGGTAAATAATTCCCCATAACCGGTTCCCCCGTCGCGTTATTAAACTTCACTTTCGCCATGGTTTGCGATCGTTTGACACGCGTGAGCATCATTTAACCGAGATTCCGTGCCGCTGCCGTGTCGTCCCAGGATCGTAACATCGTGTAGGCCAAATGATTAATTGATCAACAGACGCGGAGGTTGCATGCTAATTCTCGAGCGCGGCCGTTAACGCCGCTGTAAAATCTGTCGGGCGCAATAAGCAGTACGGGCCATCGACTATTCACTTGAATTTATCGAGCGTGTACACCTACGCAAAACGATTCTCGACTCATTTGGCGCGCAGGTATTCCTTTCTCCGTGTAGGAAAATTGACCTGTCGCACATATGTGCGTCAAATGGATCGGGAATCGTTTTGAATAGCTCTGCCTTCGTCTCTTCTCACTGGCGAAAAATAGGCATACCGTAATTCATTTTTAAAAGTTCTCATTGCTCTGACGAAGGGAATTAAATGAAAGCGTGCTTTGAATATTATAAAACAATAAATTGCATTAAATTATGTGGGGAGCTATAATCATTTTTAAGGGACGTCAATTACTAAGGCGAAATACCGCATAAAATTGATAATCCTTGATATCCCAATAGAGACTTTGAAAGCTCTCCACCGAGATTTATCGGACAAGGGGAACGCTGGACATATTTGCCACTCAAACACGAATACATCACTGAGAACCATTCGAACTCGCCTCTATCTCCAATTAATCGCTCGAAAATTCATTTCTACTGCCTCTGCTTGCCACGCAAGAAGCACTCAAAATCAATCCCACCGAAATATGTTACCTTTGATCCAGAGTTAGCTTTGCATAAATTGACGATTCTAAAACGAGATATTATTCAAATTAATGCTTTCACAAACTTAATTCGAGTATGACTAGGAACGTGAAATGACGTAGATATTTGATAAGGATAGGAATAATTAGACTGTAAATTTCATGCCACAGTAAGAAAATGGAGTATATTGAAGCAATAAAAATGTTGCGTACAATCTTTCACATAATTCAATGTTTAAATACTTATTTAAATCACATCTTTTAAACTGATGAATCGTTTTAGAAAAATTGTATAATTCTGAATAAATAGTTTTTTAAAATATCGTGCAACTCTAAATAAATCGTGTTAATGGAAACTGCGTACCTTCAACTTCATATAAAAAAGTACCATGTAAAAGCAGAATAATGCTACCTTTTTACGTATAGAAGGATAAATAAATAGCTTTGGAAAATTAAACCGAAGTCTTTGTTGTTTATTGGAATGAAATCTGATGAGCAATGCTTTGATCTGACCGGTATCCTTGTTTCAGGAATGTTCCGAGAATGCGTTGAATTGATTGCGTTTCGACGAATTTCGGCTTTGGGGATGGACTCGACCGTGACGCTGCTGCTCCTTCTGACCGGTGAGTGTTGAAACTTTCGTCAACTTCTCTACAATGATCGGCAATTATTTAGAACAGGTATCGGCAAGTTTCGCCATTAAAACGAGTTGGTTCACGCTCCCGAGGTAGGAAAGAGCGATGTTTAAATATTTATCCCCTGATACAGATAAAATACAGGGGGGTATTAGACTGAATTGGAATTGGAAAAGTTTCGCCCGGTGGGAAGGGTGATTCGCGATAACACGAAGATTCTTTCAAACTTTGGCATTCCTGCAAAGTAATATGAATAAGTACTAAATAACAGATATATGTAAAGAAAAATACTAGTAAATCACAAAAGGAACTAAATGCCTAGAAAACGACCTTCTATTTGGTTCAATCATTCTAAGGGGCACTTATAATAAAAAAAATTAAATCACACCTAGCACGTCTTTTGAATAAATTCCTCGAGATTCAGTATGTCTAAATTCTCTGGCTGGATGATTCCGAAAACGAGAAAAAGAATAGCTGGAACAGGTGAAGAGAAAATGGCCGATTGCCAAGGACAATAGAGAATTGGCAGCGTTCTGGCGTGTCCGGCTTGCTAGGCTTATTCCCCTTTCTGGACCCGGTGCGACCTCCGCTTCTTATCCCGTTCTCTCTCCTCTTAATAATAGAGGGGGAAGAAAAGGGGTTTGTGTATCCCGAGAACGCGCGTCCCGTGCTTGAACGTCCCTAGATTAATGGACAGATAGGGCTCTTATTATATGCGAGACCCTTAAGACAATGGACCGGACAATCTGCGATCTTTTTCGAAAGGGTTCCTAGGTAATTTGAATTCTGTTTCGTGTTCGAGCACCCGAGCAGCGATAACATCGATATAGGGTTGTTTGCGGTCGGCTTGATCGAAAGTGAAAAATTGATACCGTGCGATGAGAGATTAGGGGTGTGAAGCGTTCAGCTAATAATGATTAATAGACAAAATTTCTATCAATTTCCGATGTGTGATGAGAATTTGAAATGAGGTGCACTTCGCAAGGATCTATACCAGCCATGCTCGACCTTCTTTTTGTTCGGCCTATCACGTACGTTCACTAAGTTTTGAGGACCGTAACATAAATATAAAGATATATGCATACATTTTGTGTATATATTAACGGTATATATATTATGTTTCCTCATATGATTAGGTGAAGAATAAAAAAAAGTGTATTCAGGTGTTTATTTAAAAATTATTGCGCTTTTTCGGTGAGTCACGTGTTTGATGTATTTGCCAGAAATCGGATTTATAATTACTACATGTTACTCTCATTCGAATGGGAATCAGTAACTCGATTTCCTGCTATTCTTTTATTATATACATATATGTATAAGAGCTACAACAGATCTTATACATATAAACATTTGTATACTAAATTTTGATACTTTAATCAGAATTTTGCGACTAGCATCGATCGTCTCTGCGTCGATCGAACACGTCTTGCGGGGATAGCTAGCGGCTATCGATAGAGCGTAAAATGAGAATCACTGATCTGTTCGGCGCGGAGTGTTGGCACAGTGCTCGTGATCGATTACTCGTCATCCGCGCGCGATGTCCCGAGTTCGACGCCCACCGCCCGCTGCCAAACCAAACGTACTTCTTCCTCTTTTTTTCCACCCCCCCATCGGGCCACCCCCTCTCGCCCAGGGCTCTCTTGTCTCCCGCTCTCTTTTCCCGTGTTCTATTTTACCCGTTCCTCCTCGCCGGTCGTCGCATCGACCGTAGGCACCCAACCTGCACACGGATACATACCTATGTACGGTGCACGCTCGACGGACGTACGGACATTCCTTTTTCTCTTCGGACCAGAAGGGAACGGAAAAAAGGAGGTGGGAGTCGATCTCTGCCAAATCAAACTTAGGCCTCTCTTTGAAAGACGCTTCGGTTCGAGGTATCGATCGTAGAAGACTGGTCGTTGACCATTGGCAACGGTCACTTTTTAACCTGGGTCTACACTATTATAATAAAACATGCTAAGTGTAGTTACAGTCAATTGTTTCTGGCAACGTCAGCCTTATCTATCAACGCGATAGGCCATTCGACAAGTTGTGACTCAAAGAGTAATTTGAAATAAAAATGATAAAATTTATCTTACAAAGAGGTCTGTGAAAACCACTTGTTGCAATTTCGACGAAAAATCCACAAAATTTTACGGTGACTGGACAATTATTTTGTAAAAAGAATGACAGAACAAAATGGTACATATTTGGTTATTAGCAAATCACTTTTGAAGTTTACTAAAACTCATAAAATTTGTCAATTAGACAAAGTTTTCCAACAATTTCATTTACCCTTCATGTATGAGGTTCATTTTCAATAAGATTTCCCATAATAATGTTCTTTTATACATATAGTCTAAACGCAGCTTTATTGTTAAATACTATTTCATATATTCTTCATTTCTTAAAGGAGATAAATTTACAAGTTGTGCGTTACTCCTTCGATCATCAAATAATAACAACATTACACTGTATTCTATAAATACAGATTATAATTGAAATAATATACGATATTCATTGTCATCATATAATTCTTTATCTTTTATATCGAATCCTTAAGTCTGGTACCAGACTGTATGCTAATTCAGCTGGAACACGCGTTAACACGGCTACAGGCAGTCGTACAGCATGCTAGACAGTTGTATTGATTTCTGATTGAGGCAATCGTCGATGCCAACGAGCATATCGGGCTGGGCTTTTTCACCGGTTCGTACAAAGTTTCAAGCTGGGCAACGGGGGATCGGAGGGGGGTAGCGGTGGGTGGAAATTATCCATTAGGGGACAGGAGATAGGCAGCGTTGAAATATCGACGACCAGTAAACGGGATGAGGAAGAAACGTCGCGTCGCGATTCGAAACGGTCCTGCACGCTTGGGCAAGATTTTCAACCGAACGGCTCTTCAAATATTTAAGCGCACCGAAGGTAGGAGAAGGGTTACCATCGCTTAACTCATGAAACGGAAATCAGCGAGAATCGTCTATCCGAAAAACGCTGACGGGCAACGTTTGCACGTTAATTATGACGTTTAATTGTATTTCTACGTTTTTTTTCTTTCGGAACGGACGAAAAATACTCACCACTAGCGAAAAACTGTTGGCCAATTAATGAAGAATAATGGGTGGGTCGAATTGTCTGTATTTTTTCAGCGAATAATCCTTTAATCCACAATTGCGCGGATTGCTGAAATAAAACTAACGGAAAGTACATGTTATCTTCTGCTGCCAATTTATTTACAAATTATTTGCTATATTTAAGGGTTAAGGGATTATTTCAGTTCTTAACGATAATCGTATTCGAGCACCAAAATAGCGGTGAACTCGAATTAACGTGTAGCAAACTGCGACGTACATTCAAATAGGAATAACTTGTTCGCATTAACAACTTTTAACGACTCGAATGAAGTAATAATTAATTTCTCGCAGTTAATTAACGAACAATTCAGCCCAACTACCGGCATTGATGCGAGAACTACCAATAATTATAGCACCTGCAAACCCGAACGCGTTCCATTAAATTTTTAATCGCTTTTTTCAAATTCGCTCGCTCGTGACGGAGATTAACGTCGTGAATGTAGTTAAACTATAATTCCATGAGTACCTACGTTTAAAAAAAAAATATTTGTTGAAGTCAGCAAATTAGAAGTTTCTTTAATAAAATTCATCGGCTCCACAGTTAATAATTTTCCATTCAGCGTATCGTCTGTTGCGTTTTAAAACGTGTACGCGTCGCGTGTATATTTAGAAGCAATTACTCAGTGGAAAGATTTTTAATCAACCGGCCGCATTCATTGGCGCATGAAACGGACGCACCGAAAATTACCGGCTCGAAGTTCCTTGCTGCCGCGGGGGCGAAGCCGACGAAAAATTCATCGAATCGATGCCACGAGCACAGCTGAGAGCCCACGTGCAGGGGCATCATCCGTGTCCGAGATTGTCTCGCGAAAAACAGAGACGGTAAACCCGCTGGCCATACCGTATCGATTTCTGGGCCGATGGAGTATCGCGATACTCGCACTCCGAGCACCCCGCCCTCCCACCCACGTCGTCCATCCTCCGTGATCGGCATTCTCCGTGACTCCAGCCACGCCGCTGTCGCATTTTTTTTTCCCAACCCTGTCTCTTTTTTCTCGGCTTTACTTCCAGTGTTCCAGCTCCTGCATCACCGTGAACGGACATTAAGCGAAGGTACGTGTCCGCTCGAAAATGGACGAGTTTTCCACGGCTACACTCGCTTCCGGCTCGCGTCTTTCACGCGAACCTGGATGACGGAGTGTTCGCGGACGTGGATAGAGTTTCCCAGGGATCTTTAGTAACGAGTTCAAGCGTGACTGGTGTTGCAGTGGATTTTGGAGTTGCGGTCTTGACCGAACGTCCACACTCGCTTTGTCCTTTTTTATTTACTGTTTCGAATTAAAACAGGATTGGAATCGGAGATAGTCGAAAAAACTAATGAATGCCTAAGGTGGTCGTTGCCTAAAGTAATAAAAGTTCTTGGCGAAACTCTTAATTTTTGTACGTCGTCAAAAGTGTGTATGGACTGGAGTTGTGATGGGAGACAACGGCTCTCCTGTTAATCAACTTTGGCCGTACAGCAAAAAGATTGGACACACTGCATTTTGCCTTAACTAATTAAGCAGTCATTAAAGTCACTATAATGAAACGCACGCTAATATCTCCTCGTGGATTACGGGATTACCATTCGAAACAGAAAAAGGGAGCTCAGTAATCGGGTTATTAACATTGTATCGTGATTATTCATAATCCTCACGGAAAATGATTAATCCCTCTACCACACACCGTAATGCAGTATCAACCGTGAAATATTTCAAACAATTCGAGCGACTTCTGTACCGCGGAACGGTTGCTGCATATTTTTTAGACAGATGGTGTAATAATGGTGCTTCGTGAGATTTAAATGACGGAGGGTGGAGAAAAATGTGGATCATTTTCGCGNACAGTATCAACCGTGAAATATTTCAAACAATTCGAGCGACTTCTGTACCGCGGAACGGTTGCTGCATATTTTTTAGACAGATGTTGTCGTAATGGTGCTCCGTGAGATTTAAATGACGGAGGGTGGAGAAAAATGTGGATCATTTTCGCGAGGCATTACACACTCCTGTTGCCATTGATACCTTCCACCGTTCTCTCGTTTACGTCTCGCGAAAGAATACGTTTTTAATGAGGCGCGACAACGAAGTGGGACTATCCAACCCTCCTCGCCGGTATTTCTTTTAATCGTCATTTTATTATTGCGTTCTATTCGGATCACCTGAAAAAACTGGATTCGTCGCAGTTATTTCCGCGAGAAAATATGATTGAAAGAATTTAAAATTCGATACAAAACATTCGGGTCATCGCCGCGCTCCCTTTCTCTCTTTTTCAATTGTTCANGAGGCATTACACACTCCTGTTGCCATTGATACCTTCCACCGTTCTCTCGTTTACGTCTCGCGAAAGAATACGTTTTTAATGAGGCGCGACAACGAAGTGGGACTATCCAACCCTCCTCGCCGGTATTTCTTTTAATCGTCATTTTATTATTGCGTTCTATTCGGATCACCTGAAAAAACTGGATTCGTCGCAGTTATTTCCGCGAGAAAATATGATTGAAAGAATTTAAAATTCGATACAAAACATTCGGGTCATCGCCGCGCTCCCTTTCTCTCTTTTTCAATTGTTCAGATTTTTTTTCATTGCTTGTTAATTACATACCGTGGGAAATCAATCACGCCGGAGTGAAAGAATTTACTTTATTGCGTGCTTGCTATTATTGCTACCTCCTGATTGAAAAAGGGATATTGTTCAGCTTGTTATTTATTGGTTAATTGTCTCCCCTATACAATTCCAATAAAATCAAAAGAAAAACACGCCACGTTTTAATTAACAAATAATCATTCAAATTCTACAGTTCATTTTTCAATCTTAAAATTGTATACCTCTCCGAAGGAATTTTATTTTTTAATACACTTAATCAAACGCAAATAAATGAACTCTGAACGATTTTCGATGCAGTTCGATAATCGATCGACGCACCAGCACGTTTTAACGCGTTTTCTCAAGAGTATATTATTGTAATTGTTTATTTAGCGCAAACGTTTCCAATGAACCGTGAAATACGATCCATTTTTGATCCCGCGGGAACAATTTCGTTTCCTAGGTGCGAAAGGTCGGTGAAAGCTTTCTCATTCGCTGACAATGACAATGCTTACGCTAGCATAACTCCTGGCGCACCGTTCCGAACAGGCGAAACGTGACTGTGTTTCCAGATCGAACCGCTTAGTTTACGAGATAGCGCCGCGGTATCCGGTAACGCGGCCCGTAATCCCATTATCATTTTCGCTCGAGGACTCGTCGATCAACCGGCTCCGATTATCCATTGGGGATCGTTAGCGGGCGACCATTGCCTGTAAACCGTTTCACCCTCGCTTTGCCAAGTGCTTTCCAGGACAGGCTAATCTCTCAAGTTTGTTTTTAATCCCCGAGTAAATACCAATCGATGTGGTAATACAAACTTATTTTAAATGATTCGACTGCAGAGTTTTATGCAAAATCATATTCGCTGAAACATGTTCTAATTATTGTAATGAAAACATGAAATGTAATGTGAAAATATTATTTGAAGAAATGTGAGTGATTTATACAAGCGTTTCATTTTTATCGTTACATAATATGAAATTCGTAATTATTTTATGTATTTCGGGAGATTTATACAATACATGCATTTTCATACATGCAAATTTTGTATAATTGCATGAAAATTCACAAGTCTGATAACGATAGTATGTATTTTGTTAACCAAATACATGCGAATTTATGTTTGTTTACATTGGGACAATTTTGTCAATTGTGCCGTATCTTGATTATGATCACACGACGTAATGAAACATTTAATTAAACGAGCACATGGTACAATTACTTAAAATACGAAAATCAAAGAGCATGCTCAATTAATATGCCAGGACGTGAAGTATTCGATCAAAGTAAAAACAGTTCGTTAATAATACTGTACATTTCGTATAAATTAGTGATTCAAAACTGAAACTGCCAATCGAACTAAGGATTAATTAACATATATATATTTCCAAGTTTTCGACTGCTCCTGGCCTCTCTTTTTCTCTGTCCATCGATTAATATTTATTCGATCGCCGACGAGCGGCATACGCGAAAACTAATTTCACGCGCCACACGGTTTCCACGGGGATCCGATTTTGATTCCGCGCGTTATTATGTGCTCTCGTCGTTTCTTCCCCGTCCGGCCGAACCACCCCCTCCTCTATTTTCCGGATTAAATCGTGTCCACGGCGGCGTGTGTACTTCAAAGCGGTGGAAAAACGATAGATCGAGTTTGTCAGATTTCCATTCCCAACGAATTTTCATGGTTATTATATACTCTGCAGAAATATATATCTCAACTTTTATTTTAATATTATTTTTTATGAAATACGGTTAATACCCTCATGTTTCATTCCAGTTCCGGATGCGTGAAATATTTATATCTATAGATGACTACTATTTATGTCATTTTTAAATACTGGAATTAGATTGTCGCACGCAATCTCGTTTTGACAGAACAATTAATACTAAATTTTTATACTTTCATATCTTTTGCATTTAAGTATAATTTAGTATTGCCATTCGTACCTCAATTTAGTATAATAATTTTTTTAACAGTGTCAGAAAATTTTTATAATTTTGTACAATATTTTATTAATATAATATCTAATGTTAAAATTTCGATGCTTTCTCATTCCTTTCATCGAAGGAGAGAGGAATAGAAACTTAAGATTTTGGACAAGAGTTCTTTATACTCTAAACTACTCTTTGTTCCTAATTTTAAAGTAATTTGAATCAGCATAATAGAATACGCTTTTATTATTGAGTTCAAATTGAAAAGACTTTTCTGCGTTAATTGACATGNAAATTAGATTGTCGTACGCAATCTCGTTTTGACAGAACAATTAATACTAAATTTTTATACTTTCATATCTTTTGTATTTAAGTATAATTTAGTATTGCCATTCGTACCTCAATTTAATATAGTAATTTTTTTAACAGTGTCAGAAAATTTTTATAATTTCGTACAATATTTTATTAATATAATATCTAATGTTAAAATTTCGATGCTTTCTCATTGCTTTCATCGAAGGAGAGAGGAATAGAAACTTAAGATTTTAGACAAGAGTTCTTTATACTCTAAACTACTCTTTGTTCCTAATTTTAAAGTAATTTGAATCAGCATAATAGAATACGTTTTTATTATTGAGTTCAAATTGAAAAGACTTTTCTGCGTTAATTGACATGAATCGTTTGAGGTTGAGTATGACAAATATAAAACGTGATCAGGAAAGGGGAACTATCAACGGAAGGGCGGAAGGGAGTTTGACCGCGGTTGATCGACGATATCGTTAATGAAATTTGCGATACCGGCAACGAGGCGTTCCGCTTTGCGGCTCGGAGTAAATATTAAGCGCGCGTTTTAGCGCCTCCAGCAACGTGTGCATTGCGGTCAGGCAAATGTTCGCCGTAATATCACGGATAAAATCGATTTTCCTTTATTTGATCTCGCCACTTCAAAATATATATATTATGCGCGAAATGAAAAGGTTAAAGTAGTAAATATTTAATGAGGAATTGCGTCTGAAATACTCTCCTACAGAATTAATCAGTTCGACTAAATCCAGGCTTTCATTAAATAATTGCGACTAAAATTGTAGGATTGAAAGTGATAAAAAATGATTACCTAATTATGTAACATAATAACCAACGCTCTATTTATATTGTAAATTAATAATTATTACCTCGCCCGTAAATCTTTTATCCAAGCTTTTAATTCAGTACCTCTGCGCTATAAATGTATAAAACCCGCGGTCTGATAATTGAAATCTGTGGGCTATTGGAGCAGGTGGACTCAGACGAGTCTCGAAATTTGATTTTCGTCCAGTATCCGTAACGCGACGCGCCGCACGCGTCTAATCCATCATCGGTTGGCAGCGGCGTTAGGCATCGCGACGCCACGTCGGATCGCGCCTCGCCGCGTCGACGCGTGCACGCTCGTTATTGCGTGTTAAAGTTCGTCCCGGCTGTCAGCTTGACACAACAAATCGGGTTTGCCAGAGCGTCGCGCCACGCCGCCGTATTCCAACAACGTTGTAATCGTGGGGGTATTAGGGGGAACCAGAAATTGGCGGTTTCGTTTATTAAAACCAAGTTCCGAAAACAAAATAATTGCGTAGATTGGTTCATAATATTGTTTAACAAGTTGAACATTCGACAGTGTGTTACAATGAATTTTGAAAATTTCCGTATATGCTTTGTTTTGTAGAAAAGTTTAATTATCAAACTTCTGAAACACGCTGAAAGCACAAAAGAAGGAATCAGACGATTCGAGGGGTTCCGACGGGTCGGCGAGGGATGAGAGGAAACAGGGGAGGAATATCGGGTGCGAACGAGGGGCGTGTCTTTTTTAGACCTCGTTCGAGCAGCCACTCGACTGCCACGCGACGGCTATATTTAATTCACCGCTTAGGCGTCGAACAGGGGCCCACTTGACTCGTTTCCACCGTGCCGGTTCGACGGACTCGGGGCTAATTCCGGTGCCAGGTATCTGGAGCATTGTCTAGGGGGCATTGTGCCATTGTGACGATTTCGCTGCTGCTTCGATCGCTCGCCTTTGTTGCTACGCTCTAAATTGGCGAAAAGGGTTACCTGTTGTTTGTTCAGATAACCGGTGACCGATGAACACTTCCGGATGTGAAAAGAGAAAAAAGTGCCACGTATTTTAATTCGCGTCGCACAGTACTTGAATAATAAAGTTCTATTACTCGTAATCTTACACAAAACTAGCAACCCCCGTCGGTGCTTCTGACCAAATGGTACTTGAACGATATTGACGATTNTCACGTATTTTAATTCGCGTCGCACAGTACTTGAATAATAAAGTTCTATTACTCGTGATCTTACACAAAACTAGCAACCCCCGTCGGTCCTTCTGACCAAATGGTACTTGAACGATATTGACGATTTTGTAAATAAACATGTCACACCTCATGAACGATCAAGGAAAAATAATGATATTCATTTTTAAGGAATTTGACTTAGGAACTTGTGATCAGAAACCATACTAGTAACTCGTCAAACTTGAAACTTTACAAACCTGTAAGACAAAGGGAAGTTCGTACAAAGCTGTGGGATCTACATATAACAGGACCCATGATAACTAACTATGGCTTTAACGATGAGCTCATTACACGATCGAACGTCCTGATACAATTTTTCTACTAATTATCATTGAGGATCGAGCTGGGTAATTCGACGTGGAACACTGTTCCTGCAATCGAGTTATAGAGGGTTGAAGGACAGTCGAGTGGCAGGTATCCTTGGTCTCGACGTTTTCCGCGTCGATTCCTCGTTAAAAACCGGCGAGGGTCTTCGTTTCGCGGTGCTCGACGATAATCATGGGATAATGTAACGTCGAGTGTGCACACAGCGGTAATACCTTTCTCATACGGTCGATACAACAGACAGTATAATGCAATAACTGCTCCCGCCGTTATTAACATTCGTGACTGAGAGAGAGTAGAGAAAAAAAAAGGAGCTCCTGAAGGGCTACTCGACCGTATTCCCCCGCAGGAGGACCGCAATTCTTCCTGCATCCTCGTTTCATTCTCTTTTTTGCTCCCTATTTTTTTTTCCTTCGTTTCTTTGCCTCTGCGTATCTGGATTCGGTCGATTTCCGTGTCGCGTGTACGATGGAACAGCCAGTGAAGTTTAATGAGAGGGCGTATGAATTATTATACGCACTTCAAATTTTTCGGCTCTTTGAGTTGAAGCATCTGTGCAAAATATTGCAGTCCTTTGAGAACAAAGCATTTAAAACGTTAAACAGACAGTGAGCGAAATTTTTATAGCAACATGGTTTTTTGACAAAAATATAAAAACTGTTATAATACAGTGGAAAGTATACTAGGAATTAATTAGATAATTGTAGAAAATAGGAAATTATCTTGTGGAATAAATTGTTTCTGTTCTTGTATACATAAAAGTTCCAATACATTTGTGTTCTCAGTTTTTTAATGAACAGCAGTAAATTTTTGTATCAGTGAAACATTCCGCTTAAATAAAAATGTATAGCGTGGAATTATGGTCGCGAGCAATGTAATAGAGCCTTATAGAAGACAGCCGGGGGATGGATAAAAATGGCGCAGGAAAGAGAACAGTTTACGAGAATATGTTACGACTCGGCCAAGTTGAGATAAATAGTAAGCGGCATTCTAAAGAACTATAACCTTTCAAGATTATAAAATGATGCATCGCGGACGATGCATCTCGCCCTCGGATATGAACTGCTTGAAATTTCCTTTATGAAAACGATAACGAAACTTGCTACCATCAAACTTTAAATTGAACTGTTTTGCTGCGAACTGTTTGTTTATTACTTACACTCTTATTATGGCTTCATTGCTTTCTATCATAATAGCTGATGTATAGAGAAAATATCAGACAAAGCAAAAGACGTGTGACATTTATAGAAAATTAAGAGCAATTAACAATACAAATTTCAAGCTAAAAATATCAATCGATAATTATACTCACGTTTTATTTTAAGTGTTCTATGTATGTATATTTTCCCTGGTATACCTTGTTTTATGTGGACCCGTTTAATGGAAATTGGAGAATCCGTTGGATTCTGAGACAAAGAACGGAGATTGGAATTTTCAAGCGGATCGGTTCGGCCCTAAGTGGAGGCTCGGGTCGGCGTTATATTTTATTCACACTGTTCCCATCCGTCCCGTTCCATTTTTCATTGCACCTCCCCGTCGACGATAGAATTTTATTTCGAATTCGTTTAACACGCTCGGGAACGATCGGCAAACATCCCGTCGAATCGAATCCGATACGGGGAGAACCTTGGGAAATGATCGAGGCCGCAGTAGAGAGTTTGAATAAATAAATTATTTACTTTCGAATGATACACGTACACAGGAGCGAACAGTTGTCGCGAGACGACACGTGCGCCGTAGGCTCCTCCCTCACAATCAGCCCGGAACAAATGAAAAACAAATTTTTAAAAAATTCAAGCAAACAAACGCTGCTGTACCCGCGTCGCGTTCTGCAAACAACGCGCATCCTGATGCCGACTGAGAAAGGTAAGCCGTATGTGCTCAATCGAAATCGAGAACGACAAAAATCGAGGATTTTCACGAAGATTCATAGTTGAAAATAAGGATTTTATAACAACAATTAAAAAAACAGATTTTCCAGATAATATTATCCTGCCTACTACAATACTATAGTAGTGCAATGATTGCGTTCAATGAGTTACACCACTATAAGTTTTACCTCGTACTATAATGATTTATAGTTTGATTCTCAAATAGTGACAGCATTCCGAATCCTTCGGCAGTCGTAGGGATGACCGAGGGGGAGCCACAACGGGACGCATTAAAAAATCTCCATCGCCTCGCGCCATCGAATCTCGCTTTTTTTTCCTCGCTCTCTGCACTCGTTCGGCCGGTTCAACAGCCGTTCTCCATTTCGACGTGCACGTGTTACGACTCGCGAACGGAGCTCGCAGCAGCCGAGTAACGCAATAACGTTCGATTATTGGTAGTCACGGGGCCTCGCGGCGAGGACGCGAGATTGCAACCGGCCTTTCCAACGCTCGTATATCAAAGCCGCCGACCGAGCTTTTCCGAGGCTTTCCCGACTCGTCGTCAAAAGCTGAAACCTCCGCCCCCGCGCTTCTTTCAACCCCACGGTGTTTCGATAATGTACAAATACGAGCGACGCGCGAAATAGAGACTCTTGGGTAAACCGAGACCAAAAGCCAGCTTCGAATTCGATCGCCTCGTCACTTTTCTTATCCGCTTTTTTTTCTTATACATCGCGTTTTATTAAATCTTCAGGCCATCGTTTGAACCTGTTCGTTTCTATCGAATTACCCTCCTTGTTCTGAGAAATTCCACTAATTTGCAATTAGAATATAAATTAAATCTTCACAAACGCGTTCATTTGACCAGTCCGTATCATATTTTTGTCTTTGCAACATAAGTTATAAAAAATTAATTAAGAGTTGAAATCGCAGGGAAAATTCCCCATCACAATTTTCAATTAGAAAATGAAATTACTTAGATTTCTATAAACAAATGTTGTAAAGTAGTAAAGAACGATTTATTCCTTAACTGGGATATATGACGCCACAGTGGCGTTCGGGTTTTACGTTACAACAGAGCGGCGACAAACGTCGGGAACAGAGAAGAGGCGGGTGTCTCCGGGTAAAACGGGTGTTCGTTGTTTGCGGAATGCTTGTACCCACGTAATCGCGACGCGCTCACCGAACATATCCACCCCTCGGCTCGTCGCGTCGCGTCGCGCGTCTGCTGTTTCGCAAATCGTCCCTCTAACGACCAGACGCCGGGCGCGAAATTCACGCGAAGATAGGGGAGATCGCGACGCGGGGCCGGGTGTCGATTTCGCCGCCGAAGTTTCCACCCGAAGTTCACTGCTAATTTCTCGTCCCGCCACACCTCAAAGTACGGTTTAACTGCGTTAAACGGCAAGTAAATTACGTTAGATTGTCAACGCTCGGGGAGCTACCGACGTAACCGGCTTCCGGCCTCGTTTCAACCCAGTTTACCGCCCTCCCGGAACCGGACTTAATAAATCTCGTTCCCTGATCAATTGCATTTAACTAATTACACAGGGGCCGCAGCTTTCTTATTATTCAATTCACAAATCTACGATCGAGTAATTTGTTTCAGGGTGAAACATTGTAGAGGAATGACTGGAATTACTGTTTTTCACAGAGAAATATAAAACAGTTTTAAAGGGTTACATTTAAAGTCGCCGAGAGAAGGAGAGAATAAAAGACTTTTCGTATTTCTCTGAAATAATATTTTAGTCAAATGATTACGGGGTGATCCACTCAAATATTTTCTTCCTCTGCGATGATAGGAAAAATATTTGTGAAAAGTCAAAATTTTTGATCCACTGAACGTAAACCTTCAAACGTTGCTTGAATCACTTGTTTTTAAAAAATATGGCCACAACAACTGAGGAAAACACCGAATGTTATACACTTGCAGTTTCAGCTTGTTCATACTAACACGCTAGGTAAATTGAAATACAACTTGAAATTAACTTTCATTATGAAGATATTAAAAGGTTGATTATCGGACTAGGGGGACTAGAAATTTAGAAATTGTAAATCGCGTTAGATGGTGGCGGACTACCTTGAAACAAATGCCAGGGTGAACAATTTAAAGTTATTCCTTCGTCCGTCTATCAACGGTTGTATGGAACAACGACCAGGGTGAACCGTTTCCAGTGGCGTTGTTTCCGAACACGTGGCAACTCTCGACACCGTGCGCTCGCTTTCAATTCCCTCGAAAGGCCACGATCGAACGCGAAAATCTTTGCCCCGATACCAGTTCGTTAATGAAAAACAGATTGCATACCTGCTATTTGAAAATTTATCCCGATAGCTCTCAATATAATAAAAATTGCAAAGGTATTCAATAAATCACAAATGCATTTTCGTACTAATACATATCCATTAAAAACTCATTAATTCCCAAGAGTATCCTTGTACGATTTAATGGAAAATCGTGGGAATAAAACTAAGAAATATAAGCAGAATTTACACAGAAATACTTTCTGTATCGACCATGAAAATTTGCGAAAGGATAGGAAGAACGCAGACTGAAATGAATAATTCTCGAGAGGAAACAGCGATTTGTCACGAGAGCCGCGACGAAACAATCAAAATGTAAAGGATATTCTCTGTTCGCGGCGCGCCGCTGAGGCAGGACGGCCGGCTTTAATCCGTGGCACTGGTTTTGTCGCGCGCGCGCGAGATGATAGCGACATAACCGGAAAGTGGGTCAAGTGCAGTTCAGTTACCCTGTAGGACAAGCCCGTGCACCGAACTCCTTTGGAACGAGTCTCACGACGCATTTATGTCAATGCATATTAATGTCAATAAAAATTTCTTTTTAATTAATTGTGACTAGATGGGGGGTGACTCGACAATTAACCAAGCTCAAAGGCCTGCAATAAATGTCTCTGAGCTTGTTTTTAATAATCGATTAAACTCCAGCACTGAGTCGGTGCAATTTAAAAGCAGAACGTGCAGAAAGGCGAATAGTAAAAAGCGTGATAACAGTTTTTGATAAAAAATTGTTTGCACCGCTTTTGAAATACGTATGATATTCTATATCCTTTCGGGGTCGGAATGCAAAGAGAGTGAAACGTAGGAAGACACGGTTCGGCCGGGAACGGGGTCAAAAAGAGTCCGGTTAGCCGTTGGAACGAACGGGTGCTCGAGAGCGCTTTGAAAACACGAGGCGCCCCTGCGCGAGGGGAGGTTGCATTTCCCTCGAATTTATCGATGACCCCGTTGCCCTGACACCCTCTGCCCCCACGCGGGCCTCTCTAAATCGCTTCTCGATTCCATGCCTGCTCTCTCGATCGTTCTCGATGTACGTGCATGCATCCGGGGTATCCGGTGGCACGATGAAGAATTTCACTGGGAATTCCATGACGATTAGCACTCGATTTCACGAACCTTTCGATGGTAAAAGATCTTCGTGTCAAACACACTTTCGTCCGTAATTCGTTTCTACGTACTTGACGCTCCATCTGTATTTGTGGCCTGTTTCTATTTACACACTATACATGTGTATAGCTTTGAACAGAACAAAACGTGTATCGTGTACTACAAGATTCCTAAAATTTTTCACAGTATTTTATTCATGTAACGTCTAGTAACTATTAAAAGTTCATATCAAGACATCGTCACTTTTTTATTCAAGGGTTCATTTAACCTTGAGCCAGTGAGTAGAAATTTGTGGACAAAATTGTGACGTGAACAGAAATTGAGAAACTTACTACAAGCTTTTCTTATCACATCCCTAACTAAGTATTTGTCCTAAATAATTTGCTTGTACTGTCATATGTTGAACACCGGAGATACGTGGCAGGCTGAAAGCCGGCATATCGCGGGAAATACGAACGGATCACGGCATTTCCATTCCTCTCGCGGGAGGGACGGCTTTGCCTCAGGGGGGGGNGTCCCGGCTGTCAGCTTGACACAACAAATCGGGTTTGCCAGAGCGTCGCGCCACGCCGCCGTATTCCAACAACGTTGTAATCGTGGGGGTATTAGGGGGAACCAGAAATTGGCGGTTTCGTTTATTAAAACCAAGTTCCGAAAACAAAATCATTGCATAGATTGGTTCATAATATTGTTTAACAAGTTGAACATTCGACTGTGTGTTACAATGAATTTTGAAAATTTCCGTATATGCTTTGTTTTGTAGAAAAGTCTAATTATCAAACTTCTGAAACACACTGAAAGCACAAAAGAAGGAATCAGACGATTCGAGGGGTTCCGACGGGTCGGCGAGGGATGAGAGGAAACAGGGGAGGAATATCGGGTGCGAACGAGGGGCGTGTCTTTTTTAGACCTCGTTCGAGCAGCCACTCGACTGCCACGCGACGGCTATATTTAATTCACCGCTTAGGCGTCGAACAGGGGCCCACTTGACTCGTTTCCACCGTGCCGGTTCGACGGACTCGGGGCTAATTCCGGTNCGGCTCCCCCTCGGTCATCCCTACGACTACCGAAGGGTTCGGAATGCGCTGGCGAGGGAAATGACTGTCACTATTCGAGAATCAAACTGTAAATCATTATAGCATGAGGTAAAACTTATAGTGGTGTAACTNTTTAACCTTGAGCCAGTGAGTAGAAATTTGTGGACAAAATTGTGACGTGAACAGAAATTGAGAAACTTACTACAAGCTTTTCTTATCACATCCCTAACTAAGTATTTGTCCTAAATAATTTGCTTGTACTGTCATATGTTGAACACCGGAGATACGTGGCAGGCTGAAAGCCGGCATATCGCGGGAAATACGAACGGATCACGGCATTTCCATTCCTCTCGCGGGAGGGACGGCTTTGCCTCAGGGGGGGGGGGAGTGAAAAGCAAAGGGAAGGGTGGGACGGAGTTATATCGGGGCTTTCGAGGTATCGAGGCTTTTGGGGATCAAGTCTGCCCGTCCGTTCATGGGCTCGTCAGGCTGCGTTGCTGTAAGCCGATTATACCCCCTGCGTCCTTGTTCATCCGACACCCTCGAGTCAACCCCCTCTGTGCACATACCCCGCTGCGCTGCGTGCGACGTGTAGGCTCGAGTTTCCGATGAAACCAGACGAGAAATCGCGGAAACGAAGCTATTTCGATTCTTAACTAGTCAGATTCAAACGACTTCGGCGATTAGAAATATTGTCTGGTGGAAAGTGATTGAAATATAGGAGTCCTACGAAAATTTCATGGGTTTATTGAATTATTTTTATGTCTTCTAATAAAATTCATGATAAACTAGAAACAATTTTATGAACGACTGATAAAACGTGAAATACAGAATCTGCAAGAATCCAAAAAATTTCTATGACAGAAAATAGCAGAAAAGCATAGTACACTCATTCGTCTTGGGCGTTGATAAACGAGCAGCGCCGGGTAAGAATGAAGAAGGAATACGGGCAGAATTTATTATACGATTACGTTTAGGTTCACCGCGGAGTGAGCGGGATACGTTATTTACATTAATAAATTAACTGTTTACCGTGCGGTTGCGTAATAAACGGCGGTAACGTGAGAAAGCGCCCCTGGGCGAGCCACAATTTCGACTAATCCGCAACTGGTTTGGTGCCGTCTCCGCGCTTTTACACCTGCGAAAATGAACCCGTCGTGACGGCCGCGTGCACTTCAAATGCGATACAGTAAAACAAGACCTTTTGTAAGAAATTGTATTTATATTTTTATTGTCCTTAAGTTTAACATGTATTTAATTTAATTAATCGATTCACAATTGAAAGCACTTCATTTTACTGCTTAGGAAGTCTAACATAAAAAACTATTATACAATTTTAGAAAGTAAAATGAAAACAAAAAATCAACATTCCACTCTTGTCTCAAAATTTTTTAAAAAACATCATATTATTTGTCAAAGAATTTATTTGCATTTATTCAAAATTCATTCAATGAATAGTGCTAACAATGGAATATAAAATTGTAACACTTGCGAGCCACAGATGGAAAAGCAACAACAGCGATTCGATGGGAACACAAAGAGTTCTCCGGGCTAATTAATCGGCAAATTCTGCAGAGAAAGAAACCCTATCTTCGTTGTAATAGCACCGTTCTCTATGGTTCCATATGGCTTCGCTGGAACAATAGCGGCTTATGAGCGGGCGTAATTATGGGTAATCCGGGAGCGTCGCGTCGATACGCGCGATAATTCGCCCGCGGTCAATCAAAGACTGTCTTCCGTTTGCAAAAAAAAAATACCGAACCCTTCGCCGCCCTTTGTTCGTTCGCTTTGCGACTCTCTTGATTCCTCGCGACCGTGTCGACGGTAAGTGTCTGCTGGGTTGAAAAATTGCGACCATCCTCGATGAAGGAAGAATGGATGCCGTTCGAGTAGGCGACCAAAGGGCCGCCCGCTGATGAATGCGAGTTAGGGGGACGCGATGCCGTAGGGTCTTATTGTTAGATGAATTAAGGACTTCCAGACGGTACTCTTCTGTAGTTGTCATAGTTTTTCACAAATATACTTACTAAACATAAAACAATTTTTTCATTGAATACAGTAGCAATAATAAATCGTACTGATTCCTATAATGTCAGACTTATTATTGTAAATAGTTATAATTTAATGAATAACAATTGACTATCGACTGATCATTGACTACTAACTATTTCTGGCAATCAGAAAACGATGGATTTATCAACTTACGTTCACGAATTCGTTCTTGTAACCCTGACATTCAGCCCTAGCGCAGGCGGCAAATATGAAACCGCGGGTCTCGTAAAAAACCAAGCACCCTTTCTTTGAACCCCAAGAGCCTACCGGTAACTCGATATCAGCCATGGTAAGTGCGTAACAACGCTCGACTGGTTTCTCACCGCGAGCGAGCGCAAACACGCGGGAATAATGGCAGGGGACAATGCTCCGTAGCCGGAGGAGTGCCACGAGACTCTTTATCCGCGCATTTTTTTTTTTTTTTTACTTTCGTTCCTTCTCTTCGGTGTATCCGCGGCGCACCCTTGGCGAAGAGACGTCGGGTGACGGTCGCCCGCGGGCCGACACCCAGAAGAATAGACGACAACCCGGGGAGAACCGGCAACACGACCGGGACGGGAAACACACAGACGCGCGTATACACGCACAGACACACAAAGGAGGAGGGAGGGACTTTTTTTATTTAATTAGCGAGATGTACGAGCTACAAAGATCCCCCTACGTGCCGGCCGTTCCGCTTCAAAGACACCAACCGTTGTCTTCCACTCTTGTCATCCCCAACCCGATCTCCTTTTTGCCTCTCTGCTATCTAGCTTTCTTTTTGCCATCTCTTCGTGCGCAGGATTAATATCACTCCTCCGGATACCAGCCGATCGCGCTCTTCTATACGGAATAACGCGTTCTCTGTCACGACGAACGCTTTGATCCTTACCTCACGTCGATTCTGATCAGCCGACAAACTTTTGATTAAAAGGGTGTCGTTCTTTATATCCTTTGCTATAAATTAATAAATGTATAGTCAATATTTGTTCACTTTACAGATCCTGTTCATTGCTCTTGTGCAATCTTACGTCAGTGAGTAGAAATTGTAACGTGAATGGAGATTGAGACATCTCCTGTCATACGTATAAAAAATATCTCCTGTAAAAACTATATCTCCTGTCATACGTATAAAAAATCAATGTGCCATAAAGAATCTACCATAAAAAATAACGTAATATATCTTACATGTACCACACTTTGAGAGCTTCAAAGTACATTCTGATTCACTTAAGCACTCTCCCCACGTCGTTTTATCGAACTTGATTTGACCTGAGGTTTCTAGAAGTTCGATTGAACTCGAAGGATCAAAGTGAAAAACGATTCTAGATAAAACTACGCTAAAAGAATCTCAGTCGTTGTTCTTGATCGATCCCATCTGGCGATGTGTTTGGTTTATCGTCGAGCGAACGAGGAATCCGGGGATGCTTCTTCTTAAGGGCTGGGGGAGGGCGGCAATCAGCGTCGATTCGCATTCTCCGACAATGGAGTGTTGGGGTAGGTATTTATAGCATCGCCGAGAACCATTCTGGAACGCGAATAAGTCTGGTTGCAAGTTCATTGCCAAAATTCAAAGGAACAGGTGGATGAAGTTCTTGTTGGATTTAATCAAATAACACTCTTCGATTTTCAAGCAATTGGACTATCATATGCGACATGAGTGTAGAATTCAAGGTTATTTTGTGTAGATAAAGAGATAATTTCTATTTTCCCAGATTTAAGCGGGAAACTTGATCTGGAGATTAGCTGAATCGCTATTTAATCAGAATTAAGGATGTTAATGCAGCAATACTTTTTGTACCCACTGTACGTAAACATGCAAATAGAGGAGAGAAGAATGAGATACAGGGGGAGCAAAGAGAAGGAATAAAAGAGGAATGTAGATGGGGCACGCGCAAATACCAGACCGAGTGGGAAGTCCAATAAAAAACTTATTAAAGGGGCCGTTGGGAGTCCCAGTAAATATTTGACCGGTCTTTTAGACTCTCGGTCGCGTTATGAGGAAACTAACCCTACCATGTGCTCCTTTTCGGACGCAACTTTCTACCAGAGTTCATCTTTCCTCGGGTTTTCGCAACTCCCGCGGCCTGCCGATTTGGGAGTTTGATTCTTTTAGTTTGCTCAGTTTCTACCTTCTTGCCCACCGAGTTTACCACCCGTTCCACCCTCCGCAGTTGTTTGCGCACCACGAAGGGTTACTTGGGTCCGATAATTCCCTCTTTTTCCGAACAACGCTCATCTTGCGGTTATTGATTTTCTTATAATACATAATTCTGACAAATTAATGAACTAATCCAAAAATTTATTGTAATTCTGAAATTACGAAATTCCTTTTCAAGCAAAGTTGAATACCATTCGCTAATTATTAACCCATAATCGATAGACACGGCAATCGGAAATCTGCGATGCTCTCATCGATTTCGTTCGCGGCGGTAAGAAACAACGCGCTTCTACCCCTTTCGCTACCCTCGTTCTGAACCGTCGAACAATCACTATTCTGTCATCGATTTCGACTCTGAATTAGCCGAAAGATATCGGCATTGTTTAGAGACGCATTGTTTCGACGGGTCTCCGTATCGTTGCACTCGTAGTTTTCGAGTGGCATTGTGGAATAAACGTAGTTTTCGAGTGGCATTGTCCTCGTCGGTTTATCGGCGAGCGGGTTCAGGCTCGTTAGCTACCGATTCGAGTTCTGCCTGCGCCTAGGTCCGTTTAAACATCCTCCGACCATTTCCACTTCATGCAAGACTTATTGCGTTTCACGGACGCCGTACATAAATCATTTGGTTCTCATTAAAACGCATTAGTATTTGGAGTTAGCAGTAATTGAATAACATTTATTTGATTGTACACTCTGTAAGGAAATTATGACATCGCGAAATTTGTGTCAGAGATTAAAATCCTGGTCAGAGAGATTTTTATCCCTACAATAGATAATGCTAAGATTTAAATTTTATAAAGAAAACTTGGACCTCAATATCCATAAGATCGAAAATAAACTTGATTTAATTAATAATGTCATTCATTTCATGTTTTCTACACATCATTGATAATACTGTCGATATCTGATAACCTGAACCATTTTCAACGAAAAGGAGATGGATAGAGAAAATAAACAGAAAAAAGGAAACGGCGGTCGGTAAAATTGCAACAACCCTCGTCGGGACCAAAAAACATTCGCGGGGCGGGTCGCGGGGGCGGACTACGTTTGGAACGCGGTGTCCAAACATTCGTGACGCTCGCAAAAAGAGAATCCACCCGATACGGTATCGACAGCCGGTGACAGTTTAAGCTCGAGTTCACCGCGTTCGGAGATCGATGCAGCCCTCCCTCCTGCCGTCCTCCGCTGTCGCGATCCCCTGGTCCAATCGAAAAAAGTAACGATCCGGCCGTCGGCTCGGACGCCCCTTTCAGGTGTATTCACACTACCGACATCGTGACGACTCGTGTCGCCGCGAGATCCGTGATTTTCGGCACGTCAAGAAATCCGTCTACTCAAAAAGACTAAATTTGTTTGTCCAATTATAAAAATGTCGTTCAGTTTTCCTCTTTACTGTACAATCCATTTTATTCATTCTGGAGATAAAGAGTGACACTCGAATAATCGAACTATTTAATGTGAGTCTGTAGTTGCAATCAAATATTCTGCCCCTGTAATTGTAGTGCGTGAACGCTACACAATCGCGTTGTTTGAACGAATGCGGCGGCGGTTGTAGCGAAACTTTTGAGCGGCGGTGTATAGCGTGTAACAGCGAAGGGGTTGCGGGTGGAGGAGTCGAGAGAGGGCGAGGACCCAGTCAGGCGGTCTCGAGTGTCTTGTCAATATGTATAGTGTCATCGATGTCTCTCCACTGGACGACTATCCTTCCTATGCATCGCGTAACCGACACGCGTAAACGTGTACGTGTAGCGTAGATGGTGGGTGGAGAACGACGGCTGGAAATTATCTGCCTATCTGGTGGCAAGGATGCCTATTGTGGCTGCGGGGTACTTGGGACCGGGCCAACGACACGGCGCGCATTTTTCCCTCTTTTTGCGGCTATCTTGCATCCTTCGGGCCTCGCATTAACTATTACGGAAACTGTAAATAAATCCTGTCAAGATTCTTTTAGACAGCTTAAGATTACATTGTTCATCGTTAGATTTATGTAGGAAAAATGTGATCTTTTTATTTTAACATAATATCGTGGATTGATAAAAGTTTTTTACTGTTATATATATACAGCGCTGTTTACTTCGTTGCCTCGACATAAGCTGACATGCATATCAATTTTTACCCGTGGCTATTCAAGTCAAGAGCACTGCACAACAAGACAAGTATTCTTACATCACGTTGGAATTTATATTATACAAAAATATCGAACCACTTTTCTTCCTGATATTTTCTTGTGATGGATGTATTCTTGTATTACTTATTTTCTTGGAGTTACAAAAATATATAAGAAACAACTTCAATCCAATTTCAATTGAATAGTAAAATGAATTAGGTTCGAGAAATTCAAACACCAGGAAAATATTTCTTCTTCCATGAGGAACATCATTTTTCAACGTGCATTGAATGCGAAATTGCAGAGGCTTACGGATTATTAATTCGGTGAATTATCGTGGTTACTGGAATTGCACAAACCTTGCGATAGCGAATTTATGAAAGCAATTTTCGCGGAACGCCGGGGATATTAATACGAAAAAGCTAGAGGATCGTAAACAACCGGCCACAAATTTCCGCGCGGTTATTTAAACGGAACCGATTAAAATGTTGCTGTTATCGGTAATTAGAACGATCAGCACGTGCAACTAATTAACGTGCCATTAGCCGCCGCAGCGCAACGCCACGCTGTCGCCCCTGTTTCATGTTTTACGGTATATATTCACAGTATCTGCCCCAACGATCAGACTTATTGTTAAGAGATATCGCATGCCGCGTTTATGTGTTTTCGTATTTCCATTCGAGCTCATCCAATTTGCAGAAACGACGTTAATATCAACATTTGTATAAGGAATGGGATTAGTTAAAAAATATTTCCCATATCCTCTTGATAGGCTCTTATACAATTTGTTCAAAGGGAAAAAAACAAAATTCATAAAGAAATTTTTCATGAGAAATCATGTTGACTTCTTTTTCTAATGGTAATACATATTTTTGACTTCGTACTATTATAAAGTTGTAGGCAAAAGATTAAAACTAAAAAAAAGAGAGAAGGGAATTATATGATTTTAAGAGTACGATCCCTCGACAACGTTTGCACACAGGCTCCGTCCACATGCGAAAGCAGATTTAGTTCATGTTCCAATAGAAATCGATAAAAGCCAACATGGGTCCACCAGTATAAGGACGATTAAACAAAGAAGAATGACTTTTGTTTTTTCCTTTTTTTGGGTTTAATAATGATTTCAATTTTTCATTGATTTTCAAATGTTAATGGAACACTTTCTTTTAAATTTATGGAGTACCAGCGTTCCACTGCTCCAAACAGTTAAAAAAATATTATATTACGAAACATTGCATTTAATAATCTAATTATTTAATTATTTTTTACCCCAACAACCAATTTAAATATATTTCATTGAACTTCTTTTGCAAAGGAAGTTTGGATTTGTCGTCAAATCAAGCAAAACGAAAGATGAAAATGTAATGCGCAAATCCAAGGAACGTTAATAAATAATTATCTCTATAACTATGCGAATACGGGACGCAGGTAGAAGCGGAATAGGATTAACCGGGTGCAAGAATATATTCCACACGAGTCGCGGTCAGGTCATGCATATTCAGCGTGGTCATTATAATCCAATATAATCGCGAATATTTTCCGACGTTGGAAAAGAGAAAGAAAAAAGAAAAATGAAAGGGAAGAATGAAAAGGTTAAAAAGTCAGCGTGTGACGGAGCGTCCCTTCGAATACTGTTTGAATCAGCCCTCGTGGTGGAGTTTCGATTAATTAAGTGCTCGACCCCTTTCGCGAACCGCCGCGGGGCACACTTTCATTCGACCCTTTGCTTCTGAAAAAAAGTGTTTTGTTTGTGGCTGCCGGAAGCTCCGTCGCGTAAATTGAGGACACTTTGACGTCCTCCCCTTTTCGCCCCCGTCTTTTTCTTTTATTTCTTCCCTTGTCAATAGCGCGATTTTTTTCTATACATATAATGTATGTATAAATCTGCTGGCTTTAATTTTGCTAAACTTCACTTTCTAACAATGTATTCATCACACCTTAGTAATGAATCTATTATGCAATGGTAATTACATTACAGGAGAAAACTGCATCCAATGGAATTACAATTTTTATCATTTTTCTTTGTAATTTCCTCATGTTCATTTTTTACGTCAAGAAACCCAATGCTGCTATTCAAATGAGATGCAAACACAAAAGCATAACTTGACTATATTTTACAATTCCCTGATTAATCTAAATCCTGGTGAATACATTTTCCTGCGTTTCTCTATTTTCTCTCCTTAAATAGCGAAGCCCTTTATTCGCTCGTTAGAGGAAGGAGTGCTGCGTGCGAATCGGTCGTAGCCCTTGCTCGTTATCGACTTACCCGAACCGCGTAAACAGCCGAGCGAATTCGAAGACCAGTAATTAGGGACACGACGGTAATTAAGAATTATTGCCTGTCGATCAATTTCCTGGAAATCCCGATTTCGTTTGTAGCTACTCCTGCACTGCGATCTTCGCTTCTCTGTCTCTTCAATTTTTTTTCTATTCGCTTGTCATGAAATTTCAACGACACTAATTAGACGTTTCATAGAAATATATGCAAGAGTCTGTTTATTCGATGTTTTTCAACAGTAACTCGTTTTAGATATAGAATTTTTGAACGGACAAAGTTCACACAATTTCTTTCAATAAAATATGAATAAATTCATAATGAACATAAAAATGCATACAAATTTTCTTCAAATAAATGAAAAGCTTCTTGTTAGGATAACACTTGCTCCGTCCTGTACGAGATAAAAATCGCTGAGCACGACGTATCAAAGCGAGTACAAAAGGCTCGATGCAACTCCGACGTAAGTATAGCAGGTAACGGAGGATAAAGCAGACATCCCCGATATTTTCCTTTAAATCCTCCCCGGGGTACGTTTCGAGGATCACTCGTTGCCGTTTCACGGCTAGAATTGACCTGTACCCGAGTTTCTGACGCGGCCAGTTTTATCGCGTGAAAGTCCATGCTTTCGGATTCTTTCTTACTGTCGAAATCACTTGTATTGCTAGATTTAAAGGATTTGTGGAAGTTTTAGGATCCTAATATACAAAAATCATTATAAAAAGATTGGTTGTAATTTTATTTATTATAAGCTGTATACCATACAATTTCGTGGATTAAAAAAAAAAGGAGGATTATAAAAATAATAGAGCTAAAGGTTAAAATTGTTTACGTCCATCAAACTGTCGATATTGAACAGGCGAGAAATGTTCCAAGCACTTATACTACATAATGAGTAGATATAATCCATTTTTCCATCAAGGGAAATTGACCTGTCGCACACGGGTATGCCAAATGGTTGGAGAATCGTTTCGAGTAGCTGTTCCATCGATCCTTCAACCCCTTATCATATCACGACGTAAATGATACCAAATTTGAACACCTCCTCGACGGCAGGAATCTCACGCAGATTTCTTAAATGGGATGCGACGCCCGCGAGAAAAGCACCGCAGATTTCTGCGCGAGTCTTGAGCACCACTGAAGGTCGGACGACGTTTCGCGACGCATTCACGACAGAAATAAATACGCGGTGAAAGGGGCTCGGGTTCTTTTCACGGAAGAATATAATTGCCAGAAAAATAAACGATCGCAAAGTCTGTTTGCTCGCGCCCCGCCCCCCCTCTCACTCTCTCTCTCGGTCTACCCCCTCGCGGAATCTCTCCCGGTTGCTTTGCCTCTGTGTAACTGCTCTTCGTCACTCCCTATCCTCCCTTCTTTCCCACCGACTGGCCCCCGCCGCCCTCCCCCCGGTTGGTTACCATCCAACCGAGCCCTCTCTTCAGCCCCTCTATTGCGACTTGGTGGAAAAGCTCACTCGACTCGCGGGTCAACGAATTCGCAATTACGATCTTTCACGTCGACGTGACTACCTACTCTCTCGTCGACTTTGGAATCCCGGACGATATTCCTCTGGCTGGCTACGCCGGCTAGCTACCGCCCCTTACTCTCCCCTCGTCCCTCCCGCGCACGTACACACGTACGTCGGCGTTCCGGTCGTCTTTTTTCCTTGATTTTCTCGCGTTTCGCCCGCGACGACGCCGGTCTTCCTCTGTTGGTTTTTCCCGTCTTTCCTTCGGCTGTTGACTTTCACCGCGAGTGCCTTCCTCTTCCGCCCTTCGCGCGACTCGTCTTCGCCGACTCTTTTTCGTTCCCTAAGCAACGTCCGATTTTGTTTTCCTCCCTTTTGTCAATTTTATCTCCCCCTCGCCCCTTCGCCGATAACTTTTTTCATTATGTTTTCCTTCCACGACTTCTGATACTATACAAAATCAATTTATCTTTCCTTCGTTCNCCCCCCTCTCACTCTCTCTCTCGGTCTACCCCCTCGCGGAATCTCTCCCGGTTGCTTTGCCTCTGTGTAACTGCTCTTCGTCACTCCCTATCCTCCCTTCTTTCCCACCGACTGGCCCCCGCCGCCCTCCCCCCGGTTGGTTACCATCCAACCGAGCCCTCTCTTCAGCCCCTCTATTGCGACTTGGTGGAAAAGCTCACTCGACTCGCGGGTCAACGAATTCGCAATTACGATCTTTCACGTCGACGTGACTACCTACTCTCTCGTCGACTTTGGAATCCCGGACGATATTCCTCTGGCTGGCTACGCCGGCTAGCTACCGCCCCTTACTCTCCCCTCGTCCCTCCCGCGCACGTACACACGTACGTCGGCGTTCCGGTCGTCTTTTTTCCTTGATTTTCTCGCGTTTCGCCCGCGACGACGCCGGTCTTCCTCTGTTGGTTTTTCCCGTCTTTCCTTCGGCTGTTGACTTTCACCGCGAGTGCCTTCCTCTTCCGCCCTTCGCGCGACTCGTCTTCGCCGACTCTTTTTCGTTCCCTAAGCAACGTCCGATTTTGTTTTCCTCCCTTTTGTCAATTTTATCTCCCCCTCGCCCCTTCGCCGATAACTTTTTTCATTATGTTTTCCTTCCACGACTTCTGATACTATACAAAATCAATTTATCTTTCCTTCGTTCGTGTTTCTTTTATCTTAGAATTATAAACGGTATACGGTGGGAACAATTAAATTTTGTTGCAAAATATGTTTCGATCAATTCAGTTCAATGTTCAATTACTTCAAACATATAATTCAGGTACTAATAAGAGTCAAACATATAATTCAGGTACTAATTATAGCGTTAATTAGGGACTTAATCTACTAAATTAAGTGTAATAAGCAGGTATACTGATTTTAATCGTTGATGGCCGATGGTATTTAATAAATATTGGCCTCGGCTGATTAACGGGACGATTACGCGCGCGTCAAACCTAAGGCGATTACGAGACTGCCTCTGGGTCTCGGAAATCTCATTACGGTCTCGAGAACGCGAAGGAGAGAAAAAAAGGAAGAACTTTAGTTACTAGAAGAAATTTTAGTAATAAACAGATTACAATTTACCTTCTGCTTTTCGCTGACATATGCACATTTAATTGCATTGATTTATAAATTACTGAATATCGTTTTAAATAATTGAAAGACTATTTACTTGCACGGGTCAATAATTTGGATAATTGATAATCCGGGAGTACCGCGCTAATGCTACATTTACTCGCTATTACAGTTAGTGGAATAGCTTTGTCAAATTGCTGGTGAATTATCTATCGCGTGCATATGATGTTGGTGAACGTTAAGTGGGCTAGATTGAGTATGCAATATTCAGACGATCGCCTCGAAACTAGAGCGTCTGCCCATCGATTTAGAAATTCAATCTCTCCACGAAGAACAAGATAAACTTTCTTTGCGTCACACAAAATCCTTCACAAGAAGCACGTCAAATGCAACAAGGATATTAAGACTAATCAAGTCATATTATAAACATATAAAATAGACGCTAGGCTTAAATCAGACTACTCCGAATTATTATAGTGGTAGATAAATTTTATAATTCAATTAGGTTGCCTCAATATTTGATATGGAAATGAGGGAGGGAATAAAATCTTAATTAATTGGAAAAGAAACCAAAAATAGGAACAAGTGAAAATAACGGTACATCATGGAAATGAAACTATTATTGAAACTCTTCGAGTAGGAATTGATCACTGTAAGTGGTCGCGTTTCGTCTCTTACCCACAGACGCATCGCCGAGCATGTGCGTGCTGCGTGACTGAAAATATAAACGAAACGCCGCGGAAAACGTAGAAACGGAGGAATGGTTTTTCGCTCGCCACCCCTGGTGGTCACCCCCCCGGGGCGGCGCCCGCTTTGATGAGGAATGCATGCGCGATCGTGGGACTGCATTTTTTATGAGCCACGAGAGAGAGGAGAGAATAACGCGAGCGCCGAGTTATTTGAAAAAAGGACTTCGCAAAATGTGAAAACTTATGAATACTACCCGCGGACGGGTTCGATTCGTGATTAATATTCCATAGAAGTCACCAGTTTTCTATATTTTTTTCAGACACTATGTTTCTGCTTACGGGTTTTGCATAGTATTTTACGGGAACTATCGATCTCCGTTCTGAAGGGTTTCGGAAATGTTTTTATTCATGAGGCTTGCGTCAGTATTTCACAGGAATTGATGGTTCCAATAATTGTCTCGGGCGATAGAGAAAACTCTCTCGTATGTTTAATGCAAAATAAAATTGATTTCTAATACGTTTTTTGTAATGCTGTTAGATTATGCACACAGCAGGGAATTAAATAAATTTGTTTAAAGTTGTATGAGCCGTGAATGCTTGATCTGTGCCTTTCGGGAATCAATCTGAAAATCACTGTTTCGCCTCGATTCAATGAGAACGGTGTTAAATAGCACAGGGCACAATATTCGATCGGGAATCGTATGTGACCAAGTGAATGGTACTACGTGATCGTGTGCTGTTAGACAAGNTGATAGAGAAAACTCTCTCGTATGTTTAATGCAAAATAAAATTGATTTCTAATACGTTTTTTGTAATTCTGTTAGATTATGCACACAGCAGAGAATTAAATAAATTTGTTTACAGTTGTATGAGCTTTCGGGAATCAATCTGAAAATCACTGTTTCGCCTCGATTCAATGAGAACGGTGTTAAATAGCACAGGGCACAATATTCGATCAGGAATCGTATGTGACCAAGTGAATGGTACTACGTGATCGTGTGCTGTTAGACAAGTAGTACGTGACCGTATGTAATCAAGCGAGAGTAGTATTAGGTCGTATATAAGCGGAGCAAGCAGCGTGGGATCGTATATAATCCGACAAGTAGTCGAACCCGGCGTTATACAAGTGGTGTGTGCCCACGCGTGGTCAGACAGCAGACGCAAGATCGTTCGCGGTCGCTTCTGGCGCGCTGACTATTAATTCATAGTCCAAACGCGCCACATCGTTTGTTAATGCCTATCATATAATTTCTCTTACAGAAAATGTTCCTTAACGCAACGATTTGAAACCATACGATAGTTTTTATTTAAAAAAATACTTTAGAATATTTTATGTGCACAACGAATATTTTATTTTCCAAGAATTATTTAATTGGGTTTGTTGAGTGTTAGTGTACGATTATCAGACTGCTAAGTGGGTCGGGAATCATTTTGCGTAGCTGTGCAAGGATACACAAAATATCAAAAGTGAAATGCATGTTATGATTTTCAAAATACCAAAGATTTTATTTTGTATTAAACATTTTCTGTGAAAATCCGCAGTCCNTACTTTAGAATATTTTATGTGCACAACGAATATTTTATTTTCCAAGAATTATTTAATTGGGTTTGTTGAGTGTTAGTGTACGATTATCAGACTGCTAAGTGGGTCGGGAATCATTTTGCGTAGCTGTGCAAGGATACACAAAATATCAAAAGTGAAATGCATGTTATGATTTTCAAAATACCAAAGATTTTATTTTGTATTAAACATTTTCTGTGAAAATCCGCAGTCCGCTGATTACTATTATAATTATCGAAAAATCGATCTTATTTCGTGGAACGAAGGTACCTGTAATTCGCAGAAATACTGGGAGCCATGAATAAAGATGAACGTGGACAGGCGCGAGGGCATAGAGGAGAAACAACGGGTCGTTGAAAAGGTTGTAGGGTCGTTTCGACGTTGCATCATCCCCGTAATTCAGGGCCTGTCGAAGGATCCTAAATGTATGACGTAGTTACACGTCTATCGCTTTTTTTGTCGCCCCGCCCTCGATGGCTAGCAACGACACGGCCTCGTGGAATATGCGAACGTGCTCGTACGTTATCGACGCGCCGGAAACATGAACCAATTTACAGCCGCGTCGATATTTTCGACTCGGAGGGCTCGCAGTCGCTAAAGCCTTGCCAGGGATACCTGTTGTGACACGAATTCCTATTCTATGAATCAGGAGACTTTCCGTCATCTCACGATATATCGTGGAAGAAAAATAAATTCTAACGCATTTATCGACACCGACTTGTAACTTCAATGTGGTGCCACTAAATTCTGAAGTCAAGTAAATGCGCATACGACGAGATAGAAAAATTTTATTTTGCTCTTAGAAACTTGGTCCACTTACCATAAAATTTGTCGGCGTTGTATGCTTCTCGAGATATTTCATTTCAATGCAGGAAGCAGAGACTGCCTTTCTTTGAAACTGTGTTAACATGTAAAATGTTCGTAAATGCTCAGTCTTATACCACTCGTCCAGGTAATTGAGGGAAATCTGAAAATACAGGCCGCAGCGAACAGGCTAATTGAAACGAACGAGGGGTTGTCCCGTTATTTTTCACCCTTTCTCCCCACGCATTCAAATTCGCCGCGTAACCGTTCCGAATTGGCTACTAAAAACGGAAAATTGAACGGGGGACGGCAGAGCACCTTCGCACGACCATTTTCTGCACCTGTCGGCCAATTACCCCGCTGGTGTTTTCGAACGGTTGCGGTGCGAACGATTATTGCCGCGTGGTAATTGCAGAATCCAATAACAAACGTTCTTGAAGTGCCCTAGCTTTGTAATTTAATACCGGCATAATGGTCAATTACAAATTATTGCGACCCCCGTAGACGCTCGCTCCTACGATTATTTATTACTATGCCTCCATTAATGCTTACTTCGCGACAGTATTTAACACCTCGTATTCTCAAATAATTTGAACGCCGTATCAAATGTGGTTTTCCAGTTTTTATTCTATATGCACGAATGGGATACATAGATATTTAGTGATACTGCTTGCAACCAATTTTTATTTGACACAAATACAAATACAATCTTGATAGACATAATTTCTTTTATATTTCTATATATTAAATAATTAAATTATAGTACTGAAAGTCATTAAAACGAGACTTAATTTGCTTGACCAAAGAAGAATGACCACGACGGATGATACGTTCAATAAATATCGGTGGTACGGGGTCAGGACTGGAAAGAGGAGTGGCCGGACAGGGAAATCGGTGGAACAACGCGAAATGGAAAAAGCGTGAAGGGTTGGGACGATGGCGGGGGCGAGCGAGGGCCGGGGGGACGGCATTGTGGATTGGATGGTGACAAGATGCGGTAAAATTGCAACTGTCGGATCTCACGTAGCACGGGGTCACGTGCCGCGTACAGGCACACCATTCCGGCAGATTTTGCGAGCTTACGAATGAGCTTCGGCCTCGTCGATCGATACTGCCTGGCCCTTTGACACGCGATTGATAGACCGGCGTCGTTTAATGTTATGTTCGTTCCCATCCGAGCTTTATTGCTTTTTCAAGCACCGACCACTGACATATTTTTGAAGTTCGAGAAATACGTAGATTATTTCAATGCATCGTGTCAGTGCATGGCAATCTCGACAATTCGAATTAATATTTCTCAACAGAGGAACATTTGCATATTCTTAAAGAAATATATCTTGTACCAATGTAAATTAGGTTTTCTAAGTATGAATTTATGATTCTTCTTACTCAATACATTTCAAATAAAATAAAATATAATAGAAATATCAAATCTTATTTAAAATGTCTTTTTCGAGAAAGTTTGTCACTGACTTGAGAAAGATACCTCTGATGAAAATCAGTGAAGGAGATTTATTAGAAGAAATGAAAGAAAATATCGGCGCCGAGAATAAATCACACGCGGTATGCACTTCGACGAGAGGGAAAGGGGTAAGGGGTGGGAAAACTCGAGCGGTGAGCCGATTATTCTGACGGCAGTCGCCGAAATTGGTCTGCGCGATAGCGGGCCGGTGGGGACGGGATTATTGATCAGATTATTTGGAAGACGTGGCCAGCTGTTCGGTTCGCAGACCGAATCGGATACACGAATTATTCACGTATCAGGACGGATAGACCCGATAACGGGTGGTACTATAAAATTTCACGACTTTCAAACTCAGAAAGTGGATTTGGCGTCGTCCATTTGATGCGAGGTCTGGAAACCTACCAGTTTCTCATTTCGTTTCTTCGAAATGATTCTTGACAATATGCACAATGATTTTGCAATAGTATACAATATTCCCAATTGATAAGGAATTAGTTTTTATACAGTTTCATTGACGACTAGTATCCTGATTCATTTCGACTCTGATCTTTGGTAGACAACGTGTAGCTCAACCCTACATGTAGCCAGACAAGTGATGAGGCTCGATCACTGGCCGACAAGTGATACATGCAGACGCAATGTCAGACATATAGCTCGATGTCGTACACGTACACAGTCACTCTTGTCTACAGGGAATCGATCTCAGAAAGTGAAAAATGTACTCTCACAAGTACATGTAATCTATTCCGAATGCTATTTGTAAAAATCTGAATATTAATTGCTACTTCACTTCTGCTGAAAAAAGTAAATAATTAACTAAATATTACTCAAATAATACTGCAATGCATGTAAAACAAAATTGAACTTACTGTGAAATATGGCTATTAAAATGTTGATGGGAGAAAATCGGCTGGAAGTGTTTTAACTCGATCATTGAAAAACAGGGGAGTATGACAAAACAATTTCGGTTTTAGCTAATCTAGGCGCGTGATTTATCGCCGGGCGGGAGGAAATACGTGCGCGCGGCAACGGGCGCAACGCAAACACGGGAAGATTGATCATTATTATAATCTAGGAGGAGGGTGGCAACGTTGTACGGCGGTGAACATCTGCCACTGCGAACTCCTCTCATCTATCTCCATCACGCGGAGCCGCAGTTTCGCACATGCATAATCTCGTCTCGCCCCCGTTGTCCGACAACCAAGATCCATTTCTGATCTTATTTAACCCTGGATCATCCCGCCGTACCGTGCATCCGATTGTGTTTGCACCTTCCCGTTTCCGGGATACGATTAGTATTCCACGTCGTGTTCTCGCTTAAGTGTTTCAAATATTAATTCAACGAGCTTCAAATTCCTACAATCTCCCCTACGATTTTTTCGTACCTCCAAACAGTTATGCGAACATTTCAAGTAGAATCCTTGGAACGCTTAACACTTAATGAGTAGAACGAAAATTGCGATGTTCACCGTATTATAAATTGAAGTAAATACAAAGGAGGTTTTCTTGTTCTTAATATTTTGCTTGGTCATCGTTTAATATCGATGAGTTCCGATAAAAGCATACACAGCGAAGGAATCTTAAGTGAACAATATAGAGAAGTGGAGTGTCTGCAATAAACTGTAGGAATCCTTTAGTCAATGGACCGGATAAAAGAAATCCTCCTTATAACGGGGTTCGTTTTCGATTATCGCTCACTCTCTTCGTTTCGCTTCGAAGTGACAATTGATTTGTCGTGCCAGTAATGGGTCCGACCGGAAACGCTCCCTTCCCCCCGGCTTCTCCTTTCTTCAACAGACTTTTATCATAAATTTAATGAAAGCTCGCTTTCTATTTATACGAATGCCTCCATTCTTCGGTCGAAATCGCTGTATATATTCGATGAATATCGAGAGGGGGATGGATGGAATCGAATTATTAAAGCGGATATAGGGTGTATCCATCGGTTGAATCGCGGGTTCGCGTGTATATGTGCGGGTGCGTCCGGTATCGATAAGATCGGTATCGATTCTGTCGCGTCCGGTCGTCTCGCGTTATTAATTAAACGCGGATCACGGACCGTGGCCTTTAATGAACTTACGTTTTCCATTGAATCGCTACGCTCCTCCGTACTCGCTCCACGGTAAGTCCTTTTATTGTATTGATCCGATTCAATCTCGCGGTTTCGCTGAACCCGGCGTGGTGATAATTGATAAGGGTTTATAGCCATAGGAAAAAAAGTGCTATACTATACTATATGGATTGGGGGAAAAAGTTTCTACGTATTTACGTGGTCAGCGCGATGAAGTGATCATTTAGGAAAATATCGACTTCGAAATGATTTATAAAGAAGAAATCGCAGGATTAATAAAAGATTGTACTGAACGGAATCAATTATTGATCAATTACGTTGCGGATTCGATTAATTTGCGATTCCTCGGAATCGATCGCGGCGAAGGAAACGAACGCGTTCGAACCTCGTTAACCGGCGCCGCGCGGGAGGAAATAATTCATCGGATAAATTATTTCGGCCAGGTCCTGGGTCGCGGTCCCGTCGCCGAGGTTTTGACGTCGCGCGTCTCAACGCGCCACGCTCAGACGCCCGCCGGATCAAATTTGCATCCCCTCGTTAGACTGCTAACCTACACTAGTTGCCCCGGGAAATTGAAATTCCATTTCGAACACTCTAACGGTACTAAGCGTGCGTCGTCGAAATTCAACCGGAATTGTGTTTGAAAATTATGTTCCGTAAATCTTAATTAATAACATTTCCGCCCTGCTGCGTAACAGGCGTATATGACAAAAATTCGGATATCTCAATATCGTTCACTAATTGTAATTGGTTTAATGACGTAGTATAAAACGCAGATCGAGAGGAAATTATACGTTCATTGTGGACACGGCGTAATGCATAATCCGACTGTTTCACAAATACATATAACAGATAAATGAAAAGATCCTATTTCGTACTAAATGCATGGGAATAAACTCGGGTTAACTACAGTATTTAGCGGCGTTAACGATTCCCGTTGGCGAGGATGTCGCGGGTTACGCACGCGTGCTGCACTCTTCTCCTTATCTTTGCCCATTAGCCTCGACAACGCTGCGGGAAAACGTTTTCACGGGTGTCTGCGCGCAGCGCGGCGTGGAAAAACCGCTGCTCTCTGCGTTTTCCGGGTGTTGCGGCCGCCTGCTGAATCGTTTCACGCCGCGGCGCGATGCTGCTGAGGATCGCGAAAACCGGACGATCCCTCACCCGGAAATTGAACCGGACGGCTGAAATTAATTTACTTTTTAAGACAGAGAACAGAAGTTCTCGTCGACCTCTCCGAATCTTCAATTAAACTGTCTTCCACAGTTCATGTCGTATTTAGGAAGTCAATCCTCTCGCAAGGTGCGTCCAAAGTATTTTATAATCTTCGAAATACAGTATTTTCAGTCACTTGTTGATTTCACAATGTTATCCTAGTTCTGCAAAGTATAGATGTTTCAAATAAAATTGGAAGTTCTCGATAACGTTCAAAAGATACGGTATGAAAGTTCAGCGAGGGAAAGAAGACCGTGGAGGAAGCGTCACGGTTATCGATCGTCGCGGCTATATTTGAATGCTGAAATTGAATCTCTATTTTCGGTTATTCGGCGGAATCACCTGCGACCTCTTCTCCGAAGACAATCCTGTACCATTAAATATAGCAAGCCGAAATGAATAAGTAAAAGAAGTATCCAAAATATCGCCCTAAGAACGGTTGAACTGATTTTTTAGCAATGCAGAATCGCCCGGAGTTTCGGAGTAAAAAACAAGGAATTGATTGATTGCCAACGGAAAACCGCAGGCAAAGTAATTTGAATTAATCAAAGGGGATTAACCGAAGGGTAAAGCTATTCCATTAAAAGCGGGGAGGTAGTAGAAAAAAAGCTCGTTTAATTCTGGATGAACAACAACGATGTCGCGAATAACGGAGGGGAAATGATTCCGGCCATAAATCGCGAACGGTTTTTAATCCGGCCGGATTTCGAATTAAATATTTCAGAGGGTCGATGACGCGGTCGCTCGCAACCGAACCCGTTTAATCTCAGGCCGGCCGTAGTGTCAAATCGATGCGAGCGGAATGTAGGTCGGATTCGGCTTACCGGAATTGATTTCTCCGGTTTCTGAATTATTGTTGCTGGTGCGCGTGTACTGGACCATGTACGTTCATCTCCAACCCTCCCTTTAAAATAAAAAATAAACGCAAACACAACTCGGGACATACATATAGTTCTGAGATTACATGTTCAGGATGAAAGTAATGTGAAATGGAAGATAAACATTTCATAGTTTGTGTAACTTACAAACTGAACTATATATCTGACAAACTTATTTCAAAATAAAGTAAACACTCGAAACGAATCAATTCCTGGAGAATTCAATGTACATAATTTTTTATTTTTAAATAAAACTAGAGATCGACCAGAAGCTGTAAAAGTGTCATAAACGTTTCTTATTTTATTTTTGTCGTTTCGTGTTTCAGTTTGCATTTGGGAACTGGTGGTCAGTCAGCAAGGTCCGGTGTTCGTTCTCGAGCCACCGAGCACTCTGGTCTTTTCCAATACCACAGGCTCCCAGCTAAGCTGTTCTGCTCATGGGAGCCCAACGCCGCACGTCACCTGGATAACCAGTCCGGATCAGAGATCGGTCACCGCAGTTCCTGGACTAAGGTGAGTCATTTACCATAAGTACTACTTTCGACGTTTTCCTTTCCTCAGTCATTTTAAACCCTTTCGCCAAAGAGAACAGCAATGGTCACATTCTATCTGTATTCCTTTCACAATTGTTTCAACAAAATTCGTACGTCGAGCATGTCCGAACTACTATTTTGAGATCGAGAGCGCTCTCCCAAACAGGATGATAACACAGCGTACAGTTGCTAAATAAACGTGTCAGTCGTAGGTAATTTTCCGTGTCGAAGTACATGGTACAACATGTATAAGTATAACGTAGAACGGATTCGCAAGCGTGAGCAGATGTATCGAAACATTTAACTATTAGTCGAATTACAAAGGAACCAGTTTTTGGGGTCATCGCTGTATATCTAATTAGGCAATTAGTGTACACGCGTTGCGTACATACCTAATTGAACAAGTAGCGTAGGGCGTCATGCGATCGGACAAACATAGTGCAACAATCCCCAGTTCGACGCATCGGACACGTATGTTTGCTCTGGTAATTGAACCGTATTGGATTAGATGAATCAATCAAAGCTATCTTTTATTTTACTGATTCACTATTGTACTGCTCTAAAAAAGCTGCAACAATGCAATCAGTGGTGGTAAACATTCGAGCAATTGTATTTCATTACTATCGTTGGTATTCAAACTACTAGAAATTATAGACGTAAAAATATGAGTAGAAAACGTGAGTAGATATTGGAAGGCAGCATGAGAAACAAGTGTCGCATATACATATTTGAAATAGTCAGAAACTTTAGAGCATATAGTGTACAGTTGTAAAGAGGTAAAGGTAAAGACAGAAAAATCACAGAGAGAAATCTTGAAAAAGAGAAGAAAAAGGGGCGAAGTGGATAAAAGAGATAAGCCAATTAAGGAAGGACTAGACAGAAAAGAAGAAAGCTAATAGTTTATAATATTATATATTATAATATTTTATATATACAACTATTATATATGGAATGCGTATAACAATATTTATATCGTACAAATGCACGGTGCACACATGAAATTAACTATTGAAAAAGAAGCTCCTTCTGGTTTAATATTGGAGGTGAACTGCATAATCGCTTCCCGTCGAGCATTTTTCCAATGGAGCAGTGAGTTCCGGAAACGGGCTCCGTTCGAAACTGCCGCAATTTACAACGGCTCGGAACTTCTAAATCCCGACAGGCTAATCCGCTTAGCTAGACCCATCCACCGACGCGCGCCGCGGCGTACCACGGCGCACTCTTACGAAATCGCGAATTTTCAACCCGAAAACGCGGATCTTACAAACGGGCCGCGATAGCTGAAGCGGAATTATGCTAGAAGCCGTGTCGCGCCTAAATCCGCGGCCCCTGTAGAGCTTCCACTCTTTCTCCATGTTTCTGGGATAATATGGGCTTTTTTCGTTTTACACATTTAGTTCCGACGACTCTTTGTAGGTTGCACACTGTGCTATTGAGAATTTAATTTTGTAATTCTACTAAATAGACCGCGGATCAACATTTTATGAAATGCAACCCTTTACCTTGTCCTTCCAATTTGTTAAAACATATTTGGAACGCGTTTAACGGAAGCATAGAATTTTTCACAGTCTTTTGACTTCAAAGCTTCGAAAGATTCTTACCTTGCAGAAGACTCTACTTATTCCTCGTCAAGGGTAAGCGATGCGATCGACCACCGGGTTTCTCTGCATCCCTTACTTTCGCCTCTCTTGAGCCGCGGACTAATCGATAGGTACTCGATCTCGTAAAAGAGAGAGGCCAGACGTATTCTTGAAGTAGTCGAAAATTCAGAGGCGAAACTCCGCGCCTACGTGTATCGGCACCGCAGCCGCAAAGAAGTTGCAAGAATTCAAAGCTTTCCTCCCTTTCCTCGTTTTCATCCCATCCCATCGAATTTTCCCTTTTGCTGTTCGGTTTTTAGTCATTCAGACGCAGAGCTTTCGCATCCGGCGAAAATTCAGTAGCGGGGCCGATATACCGGGGTAGGGGGATGATCATCCGACGGAAAAGATAAAGGGAGAGGGAGCGGATTGGAAGGATAAATGTAACTGATGCACGCGTGAAAGGGAAAAGAGATTGGGTTGGAATAGAAAAAGATAAAACAGTACGGATAGAGAAGAGCTGAAACTGAAATGTTTAGTAAAAGAGGAATCGAAGGAAGGAATTGTGTATTCTACAATTTTGTTAAAAAGAAAAAAGCAGAAGTACAAAAAGACTGAATGATATAAAAAAACAAAAGCGATATGTGACAAAAAAAGTGAGTATTGTAAGTAAAAGCTGAA
>SMSR01014084.1:55321-79963 GCA_019453355.1 Ceratina japonica
AGAGATGGAAGTAAATATAAATGAAACGAGCGAGAACATGCCAAGAAAGAAATGAAAACGGGAGAACAAGAAATAAAATCGACTGGCGTACAAAGAAATTGCATCCGGTAAAATCATTCATATAAAAGTAACGCGATCAACGAGCTGCCGACGGGAACTCGGAAACAGGTTTCTCCTTGCTCGTTCCGCAAGACTTTTTCGCTCGAATAACCCCTTCCTTCATTACATTTTCTTTCCCTGCCTCGCCTTCCGTTTCTATTTACTTCAAACTTTTGTTACAGTCCACTTTTTCCCTCCGCGTCTTTCAATTTAGTTTTTCTCCCGGCGATAGTTTTTATTTCCCATCCTCGGGACACTTTCATTACGTTCTCATCGTCAAATTCGCCTACGTTTATTTTTTTTATTCACCTCTCCCCCGCGTCGCTTCTATTTCTCGCGCCGAAACTCGACATTCCCGTTCGAAAACTATCACTGTTGTTTCCGAACAAAAATAATTCGTTGATTATATAATAGTTAAAAAAAAAATTCTACACCGCGAACTGGGTGACGCATGATCGAGAGACTCGCGGTTAACGCGAAATGGGACACGTGTGCAGCTCGGGAAAATCTGTGAATGACACTCGACACGCGGAAAAAGTGTGGATGACAACAACGACGGTGTGCCGGTTGCACCGATGCTGTTGCGTACGAGTGGATGATGTAAGCAAATGTTCCTCCACTCGTTCCAACCGCATTTCTTCATCCATCACAAAATGATGCTGCTACGCTTTTTATAAGTCCTCTAAATAAATCAATACCACCGACAACCTAACCAAAACGACAATAACGAATAATCTAATAATTATAAAAAAACTAGACAAGCTGATAAATTATGATAAATCTCAGTATACAATACTTGTAAGTGAAAATGAATTCTATATTTTATTTACTGAGATCCATCCAACGTGTAGTTATTAACGACAACAATAACTATAGCAAGTACATAAGATTTAATACATCTTAAATACTTGGGGGTTATAGTGAATTCATAAGCCTTATCTTGACTAATATTGTAGAGCAATCTTAAGAACATAAAACTGATTATTTTCTGTGAAGAAAATTAAATAGGATTCTGTAATCAGAATTAAATAAGGTTGATTCATGTGAACTGTCCTCATTGTTTTTAGACACTCCAATTGTTGGCCTGAATTTTCATTAGGCATACATTTTCTTCCTTAATTACAAGCCGTTCTACATTCGCTGCATAATTACGCGTATTCGCGTGGTCCTTGGGCGGTTATGATAGCCCCGACAGACAAAGCGTTGTGTCCTGTACTACTTGTTTAACTACACTCAAACGCGGCTACTTAACCAGCGACGTAACCCAGTCACTAGCGCTAATTACTTGCACAATCGGCGAGCAGTTGTGTTTGGTAAAACGTTGCCGCTGTTGCAACAGACTGATTAGGTATTGTGTCCGTCAACACCCGCGCCTGTTCTGCCTGTTTGATCTAACGCTATCATATTCTATTTGCCCGTTCGATTCGTTCTAAACTTAATTACTAGGTTTCATTGATCCACTGTTGTATTTGTCCCTTGAAAGCACGAGTGCGTGTCCCAGCAGCAACGGTCTGACTACGCGTTGATCTATTCTACTGCAGTGCATTTTGTTCCACTTATTTAATGAGTTCTTAAAAAAACTGTCTACGTTATTTTGTTATGCTATGTTCTTGTTCAATTGTACAAGATTTTCATACATAATGATTTATTATAATACATTATCATTATCTTTTATACTTAGAATACACCAATTTATTAAAATCGAGCATAAGAAATTGGACATTCTGTTTAAAGACATAAGCATGATCTTCTGTACGTCTCCACATACATATAAAAATACCGTTTATATGTATCATATTATGTAGTTCCTTAAACTCTACAACTTCTGTAAATAACACTTTCTCGCATGATTAGAAAATATTGATAGTATTTGAGTAGACAGAGTTCGTGAGACACGTTGTGTGTGTAGATTTCTAATTGGCGATGATAGAGCTATGATATAATCACATGCATCGTGACGTGAATAGAATTATTGCAAACACTCTTAGCAATTTGACGCGAGGTATCAACGTGAAATACGGATATTCTCACGACCGTGCGAGGAGATGGGTTACGATAACTGGTGTACCAATTTCGGTGTAACGCTATACATTATACATATTCTACCGAGACACTTGACTATACAAATATCCTTCCGCTCGTAAACCTGGCTGTCTCGTGAGCAAATAACGTCTCACGCAAGACAAATTTGTTCAAGTCGATTGAATCATCTCCGAAGTAGGCAACAAGAACCAGAAACGATCGTTCACTTCTACAAGTTGTCATAATTAGGAAATGAGCAATAATAATATAAATCTTATAAAAATAACTGTCTGTAGTCTGTACATTCCTGAATAAATGAATGTTAATTTACTGAAATATAAGAAGAAATTAATTCAACAAGTTTCAAGTACTTTTAACATCGTCAGCTTTTTCTAACTCATTTCATGACTTTTTACGCTTTAACTCGTTTTACTCAATAAAAAATGCGGAAAAACTAAATGAAAATGTGTTCAGGAATTTCCTGGTATAAATTGTTAGACTCGGTCCAGCGTTATTAATGTTGATGCAATATCGTGATTGCAATTTTCTCGCGAGTCTGGAGTTAACAAACGGAAACCGGTTTGACCCACCGAGAAATCGATAGCCCGACACATATAGNAAAACTGATGTTTAGAATGTTTCTAAATCTTTTTCACCTTCCATCTATTCTTAAAAAATCGAACTTCTATGTTCTTTATTTTTTATTTTCTACATTTCCAGTTCCGTTCGTTTTATTCGCACCATGTACGTACTTTAAATTATGTTATATTTTTTATCTNATTTCGGTGTAACGCTATACATTATACATATTCTACCGAGACACTTGACTATACAAATATCCTTCCGCTCGTAAACCTGGCTGTCTCGTGAGCAAATAACGTCTCACGCAAGACAAATTTGTTCAAGTCGATTGAATCATCTCCGAAGTAGGCAACAAGAACCAGAAACGATCGTTCACTTCTACAAGTTGTCATAATTAGGAAATGAGCAATAATAATATAAATCTTATAAAAATAACTGTCTGTAGTCTGTACATTCCTGAATAAATGAATGTTAATTTACTGAAATATAAGAAGAAATTAATTCAACAAGTTTCAAGTACTTTTAACATCGTCAGCTTTTTCTAACTCATTTCATGACTTTTTACGCTTTAACTCGTTTTACTCAATAAAAAATGCGGAAAAACTAAATGAAAATGTGTTCAGGAATTTCCTGGTATAAATTGTTAGACTCGGTCCAGCGTTATTAATGTTGATGCAATATCGTGATTGCAATTTTCTCGCGAGTCTGGAGTTAACAAACGGAAACCGGTTTGACCCACCGAGAAATCGATAGCCCGACACATATAGCGAGACATTTTTAGCCACCATGACGCGCACACTGAATGTTTTATCCCGTTTGTCGGTGAACTCGATTTATTAATCGACGCCCGAGTCTCGACTAACTATAACGCTATGACTTCGAAAAAATTCATTAGTTCTTCAGTTCTTTAATCAGTGTCTAATTTAGCGTTTCATAGAAAATTTAAAATAAAGATAGAGAATTCATAGTTAAAATTAGAATGAATGGAAGTCTGCCATTTATGGGTGTAAAAACCATCATTTTTTTGCTAAGTTGTAAACTTGCATTAGTTTCTTGAAATACGAACGTGAATGGTACATTTTACGATCTTACCCATGCTTTCGCCAACTCATTCTGCTGAAATGAACGGGACTGATTGGATACCTCAGTACCTTGCACTTCCGGTTACGGCTCTGATTTTCATGTATTCGCCTCCTCTCAAGTCCTTAAAAACATAATTGTTTCACGTATTACACGGCTCCATTTTTTATATATCATGTCATTCACTATTTGAATTACTTTCAAATAAAAGGATTAGCATTTCCTAAAATACAGAACCGTGAAGATTGTGAGAGGAAGTATAAAGGCAGAATTTACATGGCGATTGCGTATACTATAATACGAACACGGAATACTAATTTCTTTGTTCTCCCTTGCTTCCGTTGTTTCAGGCAGCTTCTTGGGAACGGCACTCTCTACTTTCCGCCATTTCTGGCGCAGGATTTTCGCGCGGAGGTGCACAACGCGCGGTACAGGTGCCGCGCGACCAGCTCGGTCGGGACCGTACTTTCCCGAGAGGTCACCCTTCGCGCCGGTAAGCTTCATCTCGTTAACAAAAATATAAAATTATTTTCACCGCACTTCAATATCAATTTCATAAAATACCTCAATTTTCCATTACATACGATGTCATCATTCTTTTTATCATCGCACTTAATATACAGATTAAACTTTAAAAACTGACGATTCACGATGATGAATATATTCTTATTTATAAGTTCTTTCAAAAATTTTTAATTAATTTTTCACAAAGAGTCGGCTATAACATATGAAATTCTCGGGTACAAAAACCTTGGCGTGATACAATCGAGATTCGTTGCAATCGATATACGAGCGAAACGCGCGCTTGAATTCGGCTGAACGTTGATTGAAATTGCAACAAATAAGGCCGTGCGTACCGAGCGAATAATTAAAAGGGATACTGCGCGCTGCCGCGCTGTGTTTCGTATCGCCACGGTTGTTACGGGCGCCGCGTTAATAACATAAAAATAGCGCAAAAGTATCGCGAGGGAAAAACGGTTCGCTTTGCGTTCCGTACGAGCGTAGGTACCTACGGACAGAAGTCTCATTATCGTGTCCCACTGCGGTGCTCATTAATTACTACGCTTTTTTCCCGACCCACCTCCCGATCCAGCCTCGGCATCGGAGGAAAAACCCGGACGCATACGGTATTAAGAAGAAGAATTACGATCTCGATCCGAGATTCCTAAATAAAAATAGCTTCACCCCATCTTCACACATTCGGGTCACCTCCTGCTTTAATAGCATTTCTTTAATTTCTTATTTTACGTACCTTGCTTATCATTGTAATAGTTTTGCAAAATTTCTTACATTTTTTACATAAACTGATGTTTAGAATGTTTCTAAATCTTTTTCACCTTCCATCTATTCTTAAAAAATCGGACTTCTATGTTCTTTATTTTTTTCCGTTATTTTTTTCCGTATTTAGTTCCGTTCGTTTTATTCGCACCATGTACGTACTTTAAATTATGTTATATTTTTTATCTACACTTATTTCTTCTTTTACTGTTACTTTGTAATTTTTTTAATACAATACTAAAAGTCAATAGTAAAAGCAATATGTGATACCGTGCATTTTTTCGTTCACTTTTGCAGTATCACATAACATCGTACTGAATGTGAATTTTGGAAAAGTAAAGGAAGCTCGGTTTCACGAAAAGGAACNATTTTTTATCTACACTTATTTCTTCTTTTACTGTTACTTTGTAATTTTTTTAATACAATACTAAAAGTCAATAGTAAAAGCAATATGTGATACCGTGCATTTTTTCGTTCACTTTTGCAGTATCACATAACATCGTACTGAATGTGAATTTTGGAAAAGTAAAGGAAGCTCGGTTTCACGAAAAGGAACCAATTAATCTAGTTTATATATTGTTCCTCTATCTCAGCAGACCATTTGTTTCCCGAAGAGGGTTTGAGATATGGTTTTCACGATACTGTAGCGCGACGCAATAACCATAACCCGTGCATGGGTGGCCGTTAGGTCAGTAAGAGGTCCGAGTTCATAGGTTTCCGGCTCGTTTCCCGGGCCGTTATCCGCGAGGCGTGATCGGTAAACAGGGTACAACTATTTTCCTCGAGGCTCTTGTCGCTGAAACAAGACGCGTTCTTCGCGGATCGATGCTTCGCTCACCGGATGCTATTACCTTAAGCACCGTCGCACCGCATCGCCGGATTTCGCGTTTTACCCCTCTCGCGCCCTCGAGTATCGGTTTTAGGTTAAAGACCTTTAATTACGTTGGCTTAAGTAAGGTAGCATTTTCTTTTTTTGTGTATATTTGAATGTTTTAACCATGGCTCGAGGATTATTCTTAATTTGTTGAATGAAGTATAGGGAGATCCTTTTACCTGTTATTGTATGTTTCAACCAAAATGTAAGATTAAAAAGAAATACAGTAGAACCTCAGTTATATAAACATCTACGATGTGAACACTCTATTTTATGAAGACTCGGTACAGATTTCTCAATATTTTTCAATTTGCATGAATCAACGACATGATTTTTGTTGACGAAATATTTTAATTGTATATACGATAATTAATTTGGGCGACTCTGCGACCGGGGACGCCAGTCTCATATGATAAAACGAAATATCGAAATTAAATGAAAAAGCTTACCATACATTTCACAGAATACTGGTCCACTTTTACGTATATGCGATAGTGAGAGAAACGAATGGCTGGCGTAATTTAGCGGGGGATACGTTTGGGGCATCGAGGGAGGCGCATTAAAAAAGCATCGAGGCCACCGGATCGAAGGGCAAGTTAAATGGAAAGGGATTCGGAATTCCCTTCTAATTTCGATTCCGAGCGTACAGGTGCTATCCGCGCGAGAGTAGAGAGTAGCACGTAGAGCCTGTTACGCGCCAGTAGCGTAAAATCAGCCATTTAAATGGTGGCTCACGTAAAGTTCGTGTACCGGACCAACTTTTGTCCTCCACCCTCCTTGACTCCCAGACAGCCTCCCGCTCTCTTGCTCTCTCTCTCTCTCTTTCTCGCCCTCTCGTTGATTCTTATCCTCCCATCCCAGCCTCTCTCTACCTTGTACGAATCGAACTTCCCTCGATACAATTTAACGGCTTTCAGTGGCGTTTTCCCTTCGGTATTTACTCGGAGACGTCTCGGTGAAAACGCGGCATAATGGGATCCCCAGCAACTTTCCGACGTTTCCCGCGGCCAGTCACGTTTCTCCCCGGCGACGCTCCCCCTGTAATTGACGTTTATTGTGCTCACGCAACGCGCCGTGAAAACGTATCGATGGATAAACCGGTTTTCCTCTCCTTCCTCCCGCGATCATTTCTGCTGTTATTTCTTTTATCACATTTCTCTCAGATATTTTGTTCCTCGACGATTTCATAAAAATGTTTCTTACCGGTCTCAATGGTTAACACACAGCGAGCAAGATTTCTCCCTTCCTTTGATTTATTACAAAGAAACAAGTCAAGCTTATATTTGAAAGAGTACAGATAATGAAGATTGTATCGTTTGAGAATTGATATAGAACTTTTATCAAGAGTAAAAATAATGAAAACGAAATTTAATTATGGTTTACGCTATGAGAGGCAGGAGACCCAAACCTATGACGCGCGATTTATGATAATACGTGAAGTGTAATCCTGTCTTGCCAGATCTGGCGTTCGTACGGAGGAAGTGAAGTGCAAATTCAAGTTATACATCGTTTTGATTAATGACATAAAGATAGAACTCCCTTTAATCGTTATACGTGTTGCTTGATTAAAATTGTACGATTTACTTGTAGACTGCTCGACGACAGAGATAGAATGTTTTCTATTCTTGTACTTTACTTATGTAACTTCTTAACACGGGACAGATAGAGTACCCGGAAACATTTTTCACGGAAAGTCGATTCGATAGGGGGAGGCGAGGAAGAATGCAGGCGACAGTAAATTCGGGGGCGAAGTTCTCGAGACGGTGTGTATCGATTGGGTCGGTTTTTCGTCCGGCGGAAGTTCGTAAGTCGCTGGCCCGTCAGCGGGGTTAACAGAAAATTCTTCTTCCCGCTTTTCGTCGAGTCATTCGCCAAACTGCCGGAACGAAAGTTTCGCTCGATGCGCTGCCGCCAATTGAAATCGAACGATAAAAAGAACAACTGCCTAGCAAGAATTCGACTCTTCGCGAACGAACATACGTTCGCTTGGAATTCGGTCAGAGTTCTCGGACTTCTATGTCTTCCGGCTACTTCCTGTTGTTACGTATGGAATCGCAGGACAGCAGGATTGCGCCGGATATAAAGTTCGATCAGAGTCTAGTTAGTATAGCATAAGTTTCATTCCCTTCTACAAGTTAGATGAGAATTTCGAGATTAGATATGTTCACTGGTAAAATGTATACATAAAACCCTTGAAACTTTTCAAAGTTTTATGAGTCCTTAAATAAAAACAATGACACAACGCTGACATTTTAAGTTATTGGATATTACGTCAATAAAATACTATCAAAAATTTCATAAACTTACTTCTCTTGAAATTTTCCCTACAAATTTATCACTTTTGGTCTATCACATTTCTTAAATTTTTGGCAGAGATCTTGGCTCATACAACCTTAAATATAATGTATATAGAAGAGCTTAATGAAAGTATTTGAGTATTTATGATGACAAATAGTACGGCGGATTTTCTATTTGAAATCAATTGGGCGTTGCTTTAATGGCGTCAAAGGTACAACAATAACGATCGAATTACCGTCAATTTGCCAAGCATTTCCGGGAAATTTAGCTGGCAAAGTCAGCCTTTTGCTTGGCAAAACTCGGCATTTTCCACGGACTGAGCTAGTGCGGCCGGGTAACAAGTTTCCCGACTAATAAACGACGCGACTTTCCTCTCTCTTCTGAAACGTAATTACCGGCCAGCCAAGAAAAGAGGAAAAACCGTGAAGAAGACGACGACGGCGACGGCGACGACAAGGAGGAGGCGGAGGCCGAACGATCATAGGACTTGGATCTATGAAACGCGGGGCGTTAATTAAACCTCGTTACACCGGACTTACTGCGAGTTTCTCGTTAACAAGCTGCTGTCCGATATCTCTCTCTCTCAATCTTTATCGATAATCTCTCCAAGTTTCGACGAATCTTTCTTCAGCAATCCCCAAAGAAGATCCGTGTAAAGAAACCTGCTCGTTATCAACCACTCCAACTCGCTTGGTATCACCTCCTCACCCCTGTTTCAGAAACCCGCGGTACACCCACGTTCATAAGTAATAACTTCTTTAAATCTCAAACCAGATGTTCTCCAATTCGAAATTGGTAATTGTGTAAAACTCGTTCAAAGGAATAAAAGTAATAAAAAGTAGACTTATCAGATTTATCGGACTCTTTTACTTAAGAGAATTTCGTATTGTTATATTTGTATTAGTAGTAGTAGTATTCGTAGTAGTAGTAGTAGTAGTAATCGTTTGCTTTGTGCACCAGTCCGGGCTCAAGCTTATTGAGTAAAGCATATCGTATTTCATGAGAGTTCAGAACAATGCAATTGACCATCTCTTATGCTTTATCACTATAGTCATCCCCACATAACTCAAACAGGTAAGGAATATTTGCTAAGAAATATAACCATCTATATTCAACTGCAAATCTATTGGCATTCATTTAGCATTAGTAAAGCAGTTAAAGATATCGCTTTCCAAAGTGCAGAGTCTGAAATACCTCCATGGATATTTTCTAATTAATATTCGGATTAATGTTCCACTATTCAACTGACTATTTTAAGCAATGTATAATCAATGAGTATAATAACTAAATTCCGGATTTATATGCGCTGCACTTTAAATAAATGCATCTACTCCATGTAATCCCCAAAAATGCATAAAATAATTAATGCAAGTCTCACACGATGAAATTATAAAAGTATGTGTCAGAAAATATGATTCTGCCTAAAACTCCGCTGTCTAATGACTATTGGAGTCGATGGAATCCTAACAATTCATTAATGATAACAGTAACTCCATGCGTTCGCGATGTCAAAGAGTTGTGAGCACGAGTGTACCCACGAAAATGTCCACCGGGTTCCACGACTTCTCGCAAGCGGAAAGAAAAACATCGGAGCGAGAGTTTGAAGAGGTGGGGAGAGGCCCCGTTCATTAAAATGTGTTCCAGCCGGCGCGGCGGTAATTACGCGTTTAATTATTTAAACGAGTGACCCGGCATTCAGCAGGATTTCATCCCCACTGCCGTTTCTTTTTTTCTTTTCCCCGCTACGATTCTTGGTTAAACTCGGCCCGTTTTCCCTCGTAGCCGCGCACACACCGTCGGTCGCCGTCGTCGTCGGCTCGTTTCTCGCTTCTTGTCTCGATAGTAATATCTCCCCGTCTTGTCTTCATCCGATCTTCCTCTCTGTCCCTCCCTCGTCGCAGGAAGGGGAGAACTGCAACTCGCAATTCCGTGTCTCTTTTTCTCGGACTCGAATGCCTTTCAGCGCGACGCCCTTTCAACGTCTCCCTTTCGCGTTTCACGTTTACGTTGCATTCGGCGCGATGCCCGGACACTCGACGACCGGTTCGCGACTTACCCGGGGTCAGATCCGACGCGGATATCGTGAATGAGAGACGGTTAATTGGTCGTCGGAGGGTGATGCTATTCGTTGTGCAGTTTGCGTTTCGTTACGCAGCAGATAAGCGAGCGTTAATTATCGTTTCCCGTAAAACTGGACCGTAGATCTCTATGAAATGCCGCTACAGCGAAACGGAGTCCAAGGTCCTCTGAATTCATAGAGCGGAATACACAGTTGCAGATTGGAACGTTTCGCGAGCTAAATAAAGCGATAAGATCGTAGTTGGGTTCATTTAAATGCATTCAGCAAAAATTATTGCTTGTTTTTCTGGGTCATAATCGAAATTTTCCATGATTCATTTCGTACACGTAGAAATCAAATTATTTAATTTTAAGCATAGATAATTATTGTGAGGCCTTCAGTAAAATATTGTAGGCTATTAATGGTTCACTATACGACACATACAAAAATATTAAAAACTATGTTCTGTCCCTCGGTTATGATTTTATGACTGATAAGGTTAGAGCCATTCAAGAATGAGGATAACATTAGTTCTCGTGAATCCCAGAAGGAATACTCGATTAAAAAGACGGGAAACAAGCTGATTCCCTCTTTGGATGCACGATATCGCCGTGAGTGAAAGGCGAGTGATACGGAGAAGAGAGTGGCGAGGAGAGACTTAGGCCTCGGTGAAAAGCGATGAGGAATTTATCTGAAATGACATCGGCTCGACCCTCGTCGTCCGCCAAAGGACTTATTCCCGAGGAGAGCGGCATTGTCTGTTAAAAAAAGGGGAGCCGTTCCTCTTTCTCCGCGCTTCCCTCCCTTTTTTTTCCTTTTTGTTCTCCGTCCGCCACCTTGCTCACGGAATTCTCGCGAGGTAGGAAAGCGCGTTCGTGCCCCGCCGCCACTTCCGATGATGACCTCCGACTGCGCGAAGTGAAAGGAAAACGGGCCGAGTAGCTAATTGATTCCGGAACGAATTGGAAGATGGGTTGGTTGTAAAACAAATAAAGGATGGCAGGGGATTGGACAAATAAATGAAAGGCAATTATTCCATTAATTGGCTCGATGGCTGATGGCTCAATAAATGATTCGATAATTGTTTATTAGCATTGTTAACCAACGACCAAAGGGAGATTGTCAATTTGTTATGTATAATTATTTGGAACTGTTGATTTCGATTTTTATGATTTTAGTTCTGACGGATGTGAAAGTTTGTTTTTCCGGTGGTCCCATAAATATTGTTATAAATTTGAACGAATAACCTCCCAGCATCGGTAAAAAAAAAAAAACAGCTCTCCACGCGAGGCGGAGAGATGATACATCTGTCCTCAGCAGATTACGTCAATCTAGCGTGGCGGAATCGGGGGAGGGCGTCACGATATCGGAAGGGAAAACGTGAATCGAAAAGAAACTTAATCCCGGATAGAGGTTCGCTGCGAATCCACGGGAAATATCGTTGCCCGGTTCGCTGGAGATCTGCGCATATTGGCCTCGTTTGCACGTTTCGTTTCGTTTCCCTCTCCCTCCCACTTCCACCTTTTACCAGGAATTTGATCGTCATCCAGGTATTTGCTAGACCCGATAACGGTCCCCCGTTCTCCTCCAAGTGGCTTCCTAATTTTTCACATCTCTCCTCTCGACTCAAACTTTCTCCATTTATAGTCTTGATCTTCCCCTTTCCATCAAATGCGCAACATTTCCTCTGCCATTTTTTTTACCATGGTCCAATTATATGCATGTAACCATTGATGAATGCAAAGATTTCTATCATTTACAAATTACTAACATCCTTCGCATCAAATAAAAAAGCAACATTCCTAATTTGGATAAGAATATTTTGGTCTTCTTTGATATTTCTGTTGACATAAGCAAACGCTTTCTTTAATAGTCAGATTTCATTTGATATTTCAATTTAGATTTTCACATTTCGATGATTAAGAATGATCTTTAATAGCTATGAAAGAAGGGAGTTTAATCATAACCCAGCTTTAAAGGGGAAGACCGAAGGTTTCCCTCTCATTTTCTGTTCAATTTAGCAACGTTATCGCAGCCCCGATAATGTTCGTCTTCCAGCTTCTCAATTTCGTTTCCTTCGTTTACGTTCACCGACACTCTTTTTTTACACGTTGCTGCAGTAATAGAATACTAGTACAGAAATTATCTACGTACCTCTCTAGGTACGTCTAGAATTACTTGACTCTTAAACATTTCCGAGAATAGTGCTGAAAATAATTCAGAGAATCTCCGAAGAAAATTATAATTAAAGCTACGTGATTCAAATATTTAGCTGGAAATGAAATTAGATGTTTAATGGATTGGACGGAGGTGCAGGAAAGATCAGCAGTCAAATATTCTCACGGGAGCGAATTTAAACGCGTTGCGTTTAATACTTAAATCGTGTCTCTGAAATGAGACGCGTAACGGCGTGACGCCCCGACTTGACAGTGCTATTAAGAGCAATATCGTAGCCCGGGCTGTCAGATCTGGAAATAAATGGAGCAGCGTCGGAGCTGTTCGAGCTGAAAATGAATTTCCGGATGCGACGCTAATCTTATTTCCGGCCGTGAATTTACCGCGACAAACGTTCCTTTCTTTATCCACTGGGTTAGAAAACTATAGCAGTTGGAGATCTGGAATTTGTATTATACTACTGAAAATTGTAAAACGTAATCTGCAGATAAAAGAGTACGATGATAAATAATTGAGACGCACATATGTAACTGCGCGAACGTGACAGTAATCGTTTTAAATCAATCTTGAAGGTGATAAAAAATTCAAACAGGACGAGGTAAGGCGGAATTGTCAGAGAAGCAGGCCACGAATCTTCCTTAATGCGCTATTTTGTAACTCCGACGCTCTCCTCGAAGGAAACCTCGTCCCGGAGGAAGCGATTCGAGCCGAAAGTGGCGCGATTCCAATTCTCCTGGAGATTCGAACGCGCCAGAGCGGGAGAGAGAGAGAGACAGTGACTTCGATCCATTATCGTCGCCCATTTAAAACGTAGAGAAGTCGAGGCGAGCGTAATGGCGTCTTCCCGGGGACGAGCGTTTTACGTCGATTTTTCCCGCGTCGCGAACGGATCGCGAACGGATGTCACCGTCGTTCGTCCGCATGATTTATAGCACTCGAACGAGAACGCGTCAGTAAACAACGTTGTCGGGCTATCGCGTGAAAAATTCACAATCCTCCGAGCGGATTTATGTAAATACTCATGGACGAAAGCAATGTCTCTCTCAGTTGTTTCAAATCTGGTGATGTACGATTAAAATGATCGACACTGTGAAAACAACACTCTCCTTTCGAACACTTTATACAATGTTCTTCACTTCAATAGCCTGATATATGCACGTAAGCTCATGCCAGACTTCTCATGAATAGCCTCAAGTTAGTTGATGGTTTACGATTGATCAGAGAAAAAATATTTACAACAATTCTGCATTTCATCATTTTACATGTCTAAATTATGTACATTTACATATGTGTCATATTACCTATAATTTCCAGTTTCCAGACAGAAGTTTCAAATAGTTAAAATAATAAATAATNATCTAAATTATGTACATTTACATATGTGTCATATTACCTACAATTTCCAGTTTCCAGACAGAAGTTTCAAATAGTTAAAATAATAAATAATCATGTATTTTAGGAACTTCTTTTCTTCATCCTAGCTCTGTAATTGCTTACAGAAAATATACAATAGAAGTTTCAATACTGACAATAAAGAGATTGAATAATAAAAGCCTATAACAAATGCTTGGTGAGAGTTAATCAAGATTTTGTTTATTCCAGTGTTGACGGTGCCTGGATACGAGGTGAGGGTGAACAGGTCCTCGGTGGTGGAAGGATGCAACGCCGTTTTGTCTTGCACAGCACGGGAGGACGTGAAAGAACACCTGACGGTCACCTCCTGGTTCCGCGACGACGCAATTCTTCTACCCGGTAGCACGGACACGGGTCAGTACCAAAAACTTTAAAAGATTTAGAAACAAATTCAATTTTATTTTTAATTGTTCTCTGATTTTCGTCTTGAATCCCATGTATAAAATTATTCATAGCTTCGGTTCCTTAAAGTAAGTATTATACAAAAATAAGTATGAAAAAGATATGCTTGTACATGACTCAAAATCCGCTCTCCGAATGAATTTCAGAAGTCTCTGCCCTCGTGGCACTACTTCGGAAGAAGCATAAGGTTCGGAGATCGAATCGCGGCGGAAATCGAGCGTGAAATCGAGTGCGGAGATCGATCCGCGCGCCGAAGCGATGATAAATCGTCGTTACGTGTCATGAAATTCTAAACGTGATCGTACCGGGCCAACAAAGCATAAAAACATCCACTTGGCCGTGCGATAGTCCCCGGGGACTTCGCGAGGACGGAGAAAGGGAATCCTCGATGACGCTCGATCGCGAACTCAAAAAAACCGGGCGGGCGTAGGAAGACGCGTTTCCGTACGTTGAAAAGAACACGGATCCGCGATAAAGTTGAAAACGGATGAGAGAAAGTGGAGTAACGTGTGCCGCCTAACTGCGGAGTTATTTCAAAGTTGCCTCGCTCGGCGGTGAACGTGTTTCGAACGAGGGAAAGAGAGTTTGATAGTTTTTAAACGTTCTTCGTGACTGAAATAGAAACGGATGACACCTCCGAGACCATTCCATATCCTACTTCAACGCGCGCCTGTTTTTAAAGGAATATTCTCATTGCATCATCTACATCAATTAATTTATTTTTCTATTATCCTCATATACAATCTACAGAAGTCTATTCTATTTAGAGAATATTAAAATTGTTCTGGCTACACGTTAAAATAACAAGTAAAATACTACTAAAATAACACGTGTGGATTTGGAGATAAATAGTTATCACATAAAACTCGCGCGCGCGGACAAAAAATTTAGAAAAAATTGAGAAACCTGTTTTACTTCGCCCTGTCAGTCAGCTGGACGATGTCAAAGAAAAAGCCAATATTATTACAGAGCATTAATTCTCGTAAACAAGAGCTGTAAATGAAGAAAAGATTCGTTAAGTACTTCTTTTTACATAAAAGCAATTATAAAATGGAAATTGCAGTTGCATTCACGATTATATGTCAAGAACAATATACAATAAGAAAGTGCAATCTGTGTCTAATTGGATAAAACATGAAAAACCGTCTGGCCATTACATTTAATCATCGCTCGAGAGAGCGGAAGCGGCATTATACCGTCCGGAAATAGGTGCTCGACCCCCTTTTTCCGGTATTTCAGGCAGCGGAGCACACGCATCGCGCGATTCAGCTGTGCTCCGCTCGTCTGCTTCAATCCGGCTTTATGCCTTTGTACAATCCATGCGCCTGTTGTTTTTTCAACGACGACGACGACGACGACGACGACGATGGCGAGGAGGAGGTGTACGCGTGTTCTCGTCAACTGTAACGGTTGTTAAGTTCGAATCGGCGACGCGCGGCGCGGCGTAATTGACGAAAGCAGTTTTCATACGATACTCATCCTTCCACTCTGCCACGTCTTCTTTCCCGTTGCGCGACGCCGTTCCACGCTTCACGCACCCACTCGCCTTATTTTGTCCGCGTTTCTTTTCGCATTTACTGTCGCGAGGCATCGACCGGGATCAAAGTTCGGAACGCTTTGTGCCGCGAAGCGTTAACGAGAGACTCTGACGAGGATCACAGACGGTGTCAGTCAGATATATGTATGCATGCAGGAGAAGCTGGAGCAAGAAGAAGTGTAAAAAGAAGTGAAATAAATTTTTCAAATAATATTTATCAGTACATTTTTATTGTCAAAATATATTTATGAATCTGAACAATAAATCTTATAGAATCTATAAGAATTATCGTTTTACAAATTAATATAATTTTCTAATTTTGGCTCAGATACATGACAAGATGAGAAAATTTAATTATATTCCATGTATTTAAATATTTATTAACAATAAGTACTGATAAATGTTAAATAGTACACATTTATGATTGATCAGATCTCGAAAACATTCACTTAGAAATTTAATTATCAAGTTTTATTTGAGTTTTTTGGAAGGACTACAGCTGCAATGTGGTGAAAAAATCAGCACACAGGTCGTTGATCCGACGAAAGGGTTCAATCTGAATTAAAAATCCGAAAGGGAAGTTTGAACGTTTATTTCCTAACGCGCGCGCGTGGAACTTTCATCGCCGCCGGTCCCGTATAAACAATCCCCGAAACAGTCTCGGTGGAATACCCGGCGGAGCACGATGGGAGGGAGGAAAAAAGAAAGAAAGCTGAAGAGGAGGCCTTCAAACTTCATTTTCAGCGGCGCGAGACTTTTGCCTTTCCATAAACAGTTCGCGAAGCACCCTCGGGGTAGAAATGCCGCCACCCCACATTGCCGGCTTTTGCCAGCGCCGGGTTTATTCGTAAATTCGTGGCATGCCGATACAAATTAAAAGCTGGCGCAGGAAAATTCAACCCGTTCGATTTGGCCAGCGAACGATTTAAACGGTTGGAGAGTTTAAACGGTGCTTTTTGGTCGAATCGCGGTGTACCCCGAAACTTTCCGAGTTTTTCATTAAGTGACAAGCTCAACGCTCGACCCGATTGAAAAATTAAACTCCAATAAAGATGTAAATTGAATTCAATTCGTAAGGTAATTATTGCCCGAATATATTAGTCAAGATAAGGATTATACCTACCTTATATAGAAAATCTCAACTCTAAAAATATAGTAGAGTATTAACATAGTCCAACAGAAAAATGTCAATGATAAGTTTAGTATTAATTGTAACGAAGATATTCAAGCACTTAATAAATTTTTACTTTTAACTACATCACACCGCAAAGAATGACTTAAGTAATACTTTAATCGAACGTCCTTCTTTTTTTTATTGAGACCCTTAGTATATTAGTTGGAGGAATTACCATAAAACGGACTATCGGACGCTGAGAATCGATGGAACGTGGGACTTGGGAGTAGGAAATTCACTTGAGCTGTTCGCATAAGAATCGCGACATCTGCGGAGGATGTCCCTCGAGGTGTCCCGTAAAGAAATCGGTTACGAGTCTCGCGGGGAGCGCAACGATAACACCGGAAGTTGAACGAGAGGGGCCGCCCGGAACGTTTTAATATTGGCAATGGCGGAAACAAACTCGGGCCGCGCGACGACGGGAAGAAGTATGGAAATATCCGGCATGAAGACGTTCGGTAGCGGACATCTGCGACGAAGAACTTGTGTGAGCAAACAATAGGAAGTTCGGAAACAGAACAGTGAAATTAAAAAAGTTCGAGATTTTAATGGTACATTTCTCGTGTTATTTCGAAAGTATTGTCGTCCTTTGAATTATTGTAAATAAATATGAGATGTTTAAATTACTGAGCATTCTGAAAGAAATGAAAAATACGGAAGTTCGAAGGAAGTTAAAACTGAGGAAAAAATGCAGGCAGCAAAGGCTCTGAGCAAAGCCATCAAGAGATGAAGATCAGTAAGTACCGTGTTTGATCGCAGAGTAAACGAACACAGGGGGAAGTTATATTTAAAAGGAATTACCCGGTGCTCTTTTCCTGATATTTATGCGACACGACGAATCGTCGGATGAGCTCTTCAGTAACTGTCTGAAACGCGAAGTAAAAACGAATGGAATAAAGCGAACGGCGGCAGTGGGACGGGTAAATACGCCGGAAGAAAGACGATTTACTCGCGGGACGGCGTCTTCCGGTAAAAATAAACGCGAGCGAATCGAAAGCGGTAGGAATAAAACTGTAATCATAACACGAGACGTTGGCAAAGGAAAAGACGGGGGCAGAGAGAGAGAGAGAGAGACGGAAATGAGCTGGAAAGGACAAGAGGGAACGTGGAGAGCGACTTATGCTCTGCAAATGTGTGCGGACACACTTATGCTCGAGGTGGGCAGTTCTCGCGGAATGTACACCGTGTCGGGATGGGAGATTTTTAAGTTGAAAATGTTGAAGTCTTAGTCTGAACCGGAGAATGAGATGTCAACATTAGCCGTTCTTGTCGAGTGGTACATACCAATTACTGGAACCGGCGGGAAATGGGGGGCCTGAATCATTGACCAGCCTGCGCTCGATACTCGTTTGGTTCCGGTGTTTTCGTGCTGGTTACAGCCGTTCAACGAGAACACTGCTTTTTCAAAGTTCACTTGATACATTTTCAGGAAAAGAATTTCTAATCCACATATAAACGTTAAATTCACTTCCTCATTAATGGCCAGCATAAAGTATTGGTTAATTACTATCGTTAAAACGTCACAACCTAAATTTACAAATTTACAGAAATGTCTATTCTTCCAAATCTTATTTTTATTTTCATCATTTCATAATTGTCCTCAATCATGCTGATGACTCCTGTAGTTGATGGAATCGTAAAAATTTAATAACGAAAAGAAGGCTGATACTCGAAATAATAAATTGAGATTACACTATAAATCTGTTGTACAATCCAAATGTTTAAATAGATGCGGCGATAGATATCTTGGAAAATCAATTTGACTGAAACGTCGCGATTGCCGTTTGAGGTTAAAACAAATTAGAAGTTCGAGAGCAATGATCCAAACTCCGGGAACTCGATGGAACGCGAAACTTGTTAAACTTCCCGACACTTTGTAACTCGGTGAGTTTAGCGTTTTGGCCGTGAACTTGCTTCCTGATCATATCAAGATCTTCAATATCAACAAATATTCAACAGGACATACTAAAGGAAACTAAATCAGAAATATTGTACAATAAGAATAATAAATTCTGTAATGCTAAATATTAAATTCTCATATTAATTTATTTAAATACACATCACATTAGTTACTTGATAAAAATGAAAAAGAGAGGAGCATGAAAATTGCTAACAATCAGGGTACAAGTTGGCGGATTTTCTTTATAAAGAGTCTAACGATGGAGAAGAGAACCGGTAGAGACCGATCAACGGGAGATCACCGATTTCGACCGATTTCCAAGCCATCAAGCGCCAGTACGAACGTCAGTTACCACCGCTTCCAGCTCATCAGCTTCCATCAGGATATCAGTTTCCGCGCACTCGCCATCTGCACCCCGTACACCGTCATCCCCCGGCATCCTTACACACTACCCTCGTAGTGGAATGTACTATACTGACATTTTCTTCAACGATACAAATCATAATATACTTATAATTAATTCCTCATTCAACGACGTTACATTATTTATTGTAACACATAAAATTGACAACATAGCTTACTGCCGACGTCAGAATCTCGCAAATAAAATCGTTCCATGGTGCCGCGTCTGCGACGCCGTTAACGACGAACGCGTTAACGACTTTGGCACGTCTCGGGTCGTTGCGATACGCGGGCTTCCGCCTCCGTTCTTGGGTCCAGGATAGCGCGTCGCTGATAACAGGCGTCGCGATGACGGAGTAGGAGACGCGCAGGTGCTTCCGCGCTACGCGCGGCATGCACAATGTGCTGGCCCCGGCTCGGTTACGAAACAAACGTATCACCGGTCGACACACGACGTGATGCTCGCCCAGATATCCCGCAGTTGGCGCAAACGCGCGCGTACACACGCCGGCACGGTCGCGGGTGGCGGAGGGTACCTGTTACGTGCAGCCGTCCGGCATAAATATGTATGGGACATGAATGGCTGAGCGTGTACAGGACGAGCTGAAGCGGCCCGTTAGCGCGTACGCCCAGGGGTGGCTCCGGGGTGGCTCCAGGGTGGCTGGTATCGCGAGATCGGGGATATGTACGGATGTTTTGCACCCTCTACTAACCTCGTTTGAGTGCGCGGGGGCCGAGTATGAATTACAAGCACGGAATGAGTCTTGTAAGAACAGCTGGGGCTTCTGAAGAAGTTCGGGTATAAAATTACATAAAAAATGATGATTTTATATTTTTAAAGTTATCATAATATTTCAAATTTAATTGAACTAATTATACTTAAAAATAAATTGTGGTATCATCGACAAGAGATGTAGTCAAGTTTTGTTTAGAAATTGTATATTACTTGGCAATTGTTTATAAAAGTTTGAAGAATATATTCCAGATACAGATTTATTTGATTATTTATACACTTAAATATTCATTCCTGGACCAAGTGAATTGAATAATTAGAGAGGATTTTTTAATACAGCTCGATATAGTCTAGAAAATCTACATGTATTACAAAATTGAATCCATTATTTGAAATGCGAGTATAATATGAGAGAGGTGAATGCGTTCGGGGGAAACGTCGATTGGTAGTGAATTGTATGACAGAGGGAATTGACACGTGAAACGTGGTATATCGTCGATTGGAGAAAGGACTTTGAAACGGTATTTCATAGAGGCATTTGTTTCGCGGAACGTACATACAGTCCCTGCTGGCATGTTTAAACATTTGCCAATATTTCATAGTCCCTTTCGCATTTTCCCGTGTCCTACGAGATCGATAACCAAGTACGCGCTGAGGAGGAGAGACGATAAAATCGTTCCCAGCAAATATACCCGCTTTTCACATCCGTTTTATTACGGCCGCATTACTTCATCAAAGAAATCTGCTTCAAAAAGGTCCACGTAATCAAACGCGCACAACTTATGATAGAAATGATCGAACAGAAAAGAATTTTATGTTTTAGCGTTATTATAATGCACGATAAATTTACAATAAATTTGTATTGTGTGAGACGTTTATAAAATCTTAATACAATTTATATTTATATAGAAAGAGTGCTTGTTCCAATGCCTGTTCACATTACAATTTCCACTCACCAGTTAATGCTTGCATATAAAATAATAGAAAAGAAGGCAGTGAGCAGAAATGATGATGTGAAATAAAAATTCCTTGTGCTAATTCCAGTCATCTACTATGACTGATTTCTATACGAAACAATAAATTAAGTTCTACGATCATATAAATATAATCCTATATTTTGTATTCCTTTAAATATTTGCATAATTATGTACTAAAATGTTATGACAAACCACTGCACGTTGGTTTAGAAAAATTCGGTAAATATCTGATTTCTGTGCAGTATAATATAAAAGCCTGATTCATTCCTTCATCGTTGTTTGAATAAAATTCGCCTGGCTTTGCAATAAATATGGCGTTCCGCGAAATGAACGTTCGTATCCACGCGGATGCTCACGTATCGTTCGACGACGTAGTCGAGCTTCCGGTTCAGTGTACGCTCGTCGTGCTCAAAGTTACGGGCTATTTATCTCCGTATTTTTATTCCGGCCGGGGAACGCGATATTAAATTGCTCCTTTCGTGGCATCCACCACCTCCTCCTGGCAACCTTATTTCCTGTTTCTTCGCGAGGTTCGAAGCCGGTACGTGTGTGGATACATTATTTGATTCAGTAACAGAAATGGGAAATAAGAACTTGGTTGGGAAGCACGAATATGGTAATAAATATGTGACGTGAAAATTTCACGAAAAATGAATGTTTAGAATTGGAATTATATAAATTATATTATAGTTGCGCATGTGTGTGTGTGTGTTCATTAGTATAATTGGTACTCCAATTTATGCGTTAACATTGCTCCACGCGGTATTTAGATATCAATGTTGTAACTTAATATAAATTTTATGCGTTTCCAAGGGACGCATAGTACGTTCCATACGTGGGCTTTCCAGTAGATGTTCAATTCAATATGTAATACTTCTTTTTATATTCTCTATAAAATTTTTCATGAATCCATCTACAATCTACTTATAAAAATTATTGAGAATAAGTATTAAGATATTGATAAGACTTTTTATGGATTGGGGAGAGGTTGTCTAAAATGGAAAATAGTTGTACAGATCGCAAAGTCATTTCTAAAGAAGCCCCTCGCAAAGGTCCATATTCCAATAAATAAACTCCCGACTCCACCAAAACTCTTTCGACGCTTTATCCCGGATATCAGAAAGCCTGACACATCTTCGAATCTCAGCAGATAGAGTGAGAGAGAGAGAGAGAGAGAGGAAAGGTTTATCGATTCTTTTTGAAGTTTTCCTTCGAACCACGCCGGACTCCTCGCGTCAAACGTCTTTCGTCTCGAGGGCGTATTTTCATTTTCTCCGAGAAGGACATTCCATCCCCCTTTCCCTCGCGTCATTGTCTCAAACATCAGGCGAAACAGCGGGATGCGCGATCCACTCAGCACTTTTCTCTCGGCGTCGTCGTCGCATTTCTCGCGAGAAGGAAATTAACGTCGAGGAATACCCATTATTGCTCTCCCGCGATTCGTTTCGCGGTTTCCGTATCACTCCCGACATTATTATACATATCTTCGCAGTAGCACTTAACTTTATGTTATATATTTAATAAGCAGTGTCTGCATTCATTCCATAGTATCATACTCCTTATTTTTATTATACGTATAAGTGTTAAAACATGTCTATAAAAAATACAGAAAATACTTCAAATCAATCATCAGATTCTATCTCAATTAAATATAGCAGAAATCGTATAATAAAACGAGCCATGCAACTAATCATCTAATAAAATTAATACATAATCGTGTAACATCAATTCTTGGGAGGATATCTTTCACAGTGGCAGGACTTGAAAAAATGGCGATGGCTCAGCTTAGCCGAAATCTCGTCGGGATCTTGAAAGGAAACGTGGGATAGTCGAAGGGAAATAGAGATAGCCGTTCGGGTCCGGCTGGCTCGAACTAAATTGAAAATTTCACGGCTGACGGTGCGTCGCGCCGCCGAGCCGCGAGGATTTCATCGACAGATGCCTGGGATTTTGCATAACCTCTCGCGTGGATTGAGTTCCGGGTAAAAATATCGGGAGGGTATCGCGTTATTTTCGCCTCCGAAATCCGAGTTATAACGCGCTTTTGTTTTCCACCCTCGCCCAAAGCCGTTTTCCGCTTCGAAGAGCCGGGATTCTAATCCGATCTCGACTTCTCTTTCGTCTTTTTTAAAAGAGTTGCACAATTTTCAAATTATAGCAACGCGTACAAGGTGCACCAATAAAAATTATTCGAAATAAACAATTATTTACTGATTTCGTTTTCGCATCTCGTATCTATATTCACATATTTTTTAACAATATTTTTGTAAAGAAGAGTACAGATCTACAAGAATTTGGAAACAATTTTTTATAACGGATCGTGTGAAATGTATTGATTTGGCGATCCTTAACTCCAAAATGCATGTTGAANATTTTCGCCTCCGAAATCCGAGTTATAACGCGCTTTTGTTTTCCACCCTTGCCCAAAGCCGTTTTCCGCTTCGAAGGGCCGGGATTCTAATCCGATCTCGACTTCTCTTTCGTCTTTTTTAAAAGAGTTGCACAATTTTCAAATTATAGCAACGTACAAGGTGCACCAATAAAAATTATTCGAAATAAATAATTATTTACTGATTTCGTTTTCGCATCTCATATCTATATTCACATATTTTTTAACAATATTTTTGTAAAGAAGAATTTGGAAACAATTTTTTATAACGGATCGTGTGAAATGTATTGATTTGGCGATCCTTAACTCCGAATGCATGTTGGAAAGCAATTTGGCCAGAACGTGTTAAAACTGATAATTTCGTAGTTCCACATAACATTGTTCGTTTAACGAACGCAGTCGACGGAGAAGGGTTTCTCCTTAGATCATATACTGCTCTAAAGGTTTCACGACGTAGGGTTTGCCAACACTGAAGAAATTATAACTGATGCCTGGCAAGGAAATTAATTAAAGAAGCCTTAGATTCTCATCAAAACGATAATAATACTCTTGAAGNAAAGCAATTTGGCCAGAACGTGTTAAAACTGATAATTTCGTAGTTCCACATAACATTGTTCGTTTAACGAACGCAGTCGACGGAGAAGGGTTTCTCCTTAGATCATATACTGCTCTAAAGGTTTCACGACGTAGGGTTTGCCAACACTTAAGAAATTATAACTGATGCCTGGCAAGAAAATTAATTAAAGAAGCCTTAGATTCTCATCAAAACGATAATAATACTCTTGAAGAAATTATATTCTCTACAAGTTTCACTGAAGGCGGATTACACTCGGTAGATAAGTTAAAACAACGTTTTATGGAAAATGATTTCTGATTGTCAAACGAGATAAAAAGTTTCAAATGTATTTAAGAACTTGTATCGCACATTATAAATAAAACAGATGTCATCATAATTGATAGAAAGCGCAGGAAATACTTCGAACGATAAAAGTAATGTTGCTCCAATAAGAAACTGTGTAGTAAAAAGTGACGATGAATAACGTCTCTTTTTCTTTTCGTCATTTCATTGCATTTATTCCGTATATTACGTTTATTCGATAATAATGTATACCATTGTGTTCTCCAATAATTAAATAAAATGTTTTACTGAGTACATATCTCCCAATTTCTGCCAATCAGTATTTGTACAACTATTTTTACACGATTTCATTTTACTCCGAACGATTTCACCGTGCAAACAGAGGATCA
>SMSR01014085.1:9224-23260 GCA_019453355.1 Ceratina japonica
ACATAAATCTCGTTATTTCTCAGAGTTGGATGACTTAAGTCTTGAGGACTGAGTGATTTTTTCTGAGGATTAAGAATGACTTCTTAACTGGCGCTTTAACGAAACGGATTAAGAAACGCGAAACGAAATACCGGTTTCACCGCGACGAACCGGCCGCCACGAATTTAATTTACATCGCGTCCAGAGTTGTGTATCCCGCGATGGTACAACCGTGCAATCCGTTTAACCGCGGGTGGTTACACGTTGGCAGTCGTAATATCTCCTCTAATGGGCGTAATTCGGTGCCCGTTGCCCAGAGAGGCCGGGTAGAAAAGTAAATAGTAAAGTAAGGTGGGAAGCCAACTCTAAGCTCGCTCCCAAGAGAGCACAGCTCCGAGTGAAAGTGCCTAGCCTTGACTTGCAACCTTCAGCCTGCCCCTTTCCCTTGTCCCATGCTCCATAAAATCGAATGTTCGATCCACCGATTCCGATCTAACATTCTCGTTTTTTAGGAACCCGATTACCGATAAATCGCTGCACAGGAAATTGGAAAACTCAACTTTCTCAAACACTTCCTTATTGAACTACCTCGCTACAACCGATTTCCTCGATTTTGTAATAAAAATTCCCAATGCCGAGCCTTAAAAATTCTACGAAATTTTCGAATCGTAGATAGTATCTGAAATTGTTTAAATAAAATCTAAGAAGTACTGCAAAAACAGGGATTCGGTTAAAAAAAAGGAAATGTATTTATGAGTATCCGCTTCGCCGTTTTTGGGAATGCAAAATGACCAAGAGAAGATCGAAGTGTCGTCTCGAATTAAAGCTCCGATCACTGCGGTTGATTACAGCGGAGTCGGTTAGTAATACGTTCAAACGAGTCGTGGGGCGTGGATGGAACTAAGTGGATTTGGAAACCCTTTTTTAGTTTCGTTTTAGGAGGTCTTAAACGTGTTTCCGACCACAACCGGTGGATCCAAGATGAGCGGCTGAATGTCAAGGATACACAAGCGTCTACAAGCCACGAAACAGGATGATCTTTCTTATGACATCTCATTTTCGTTAGCAGATTACAACTAGGAGGATTTAGGGTATTAGGCTACTTGATTGAAACTTTTATAAGAACAGCCTTGTCCTCTTTTTTAACTGAAAAGTTATCAGACTTTTCTTAGTGAATCGAGAAGTTTGACTGAGAGAATTTTTTCGGCTATATTATAGCTGAGTGTAATTAGACAACCTGAGAATGTCATCTACACGTTTTGCATTGACAAATTCTTCATTATTTAATTCTGTTGGATCATATAAATTTAATACTGAATCGGATATTATGATTAAGTGTGAACATGTGTAAAATCATCGTGACGTTTAACTAGCTAATCCAATCGGTGATCGTTAAATTACCTCACGTTTAGACGTTCAAGTATACCTGTACAGGAGAGATGGAAAAATTCTCGAGGGTTAACGCGATTTCTCATCTCACTTCCCTTTCCCTCACATCGAACTCGACCTACGGTGCGTATTAAACGGCAATGTTGCGTTGCAATACGGCGAGATTTTTCGAGTAATCGCATAGCTGAGGAAAAGCGAGCGCAGCATACCTTCAAGTATGTATGTACCTGTCTCTTACGCGCCTTTCCAAGTGGATCGCTTCGTCGCCTTGCACAGACTCTAGAACTATCGATGGAACGTTGCTCCGTGCGAATAGGGAGCGACAATGCCTCCGAGATCTTAACGATCAATTTCCCAAGGAAAAGTCTACGTAACTCTGATTCACACTTGGCTGGAAATCACTTGTTCGATCTTATCCGTTCTACGACAACTGAAGATACTTAACTGTCTTAATAAGGAAAGTTTACGGATGTATTGATTATACAGTCAATCCCAAAAGTGTATGTACTTGAGATTGTAATTTGCTGATTACCATAAGAGTACACGCAAATTTTAAATCAGTATAATTTTTCAAAGAATCCATGAATTGATTTACAATTTTATAGCTAGCTTTTTAATAGTAATAGGAATCTGTAATAACAAATTGAACATGCTAGCATCGCGCGTTTAAATATATCGCTCATACATCCTTAAAATCTTTCACGAGATATGGTCACGAATTTTTCATTAAATATAAATCGATGTATGATTATAAATGGCTGAGGTTATTGAAATTTTAACAGTTAGTAGATACCACATTAATAAAACAATGTACGAAATTTTAGAAATTTTGAGAAGCTATTAAAAACGTTATTACATCTTGAATTCTTATGTCGAATGATAGGATTTTTATTTCATTTATAAAAGAATATGATTGCAATAATGACAGAATTTTGTATAATTCTTAATACATGATTTATATGCAAAAGTAAGAATTATAGGACAATATACACATTTATAAGCCACGTACAGTTTAATGTCAGTGTCAAATGCCAAAATTATGTATTGGAATATTAGAAATTATGCGTTAAAAATTTCTCATAACTGAGAAAAACAGGTTGAACAATCCTCTGTAATTATAATTTTTTCTAAAAATTCATTGCTTCAAATATTGGACACAACTTTTTATTGCATGTCATAAACTTTGCTAGGAATTGTATCATTTAACAAGAAGGATGTAATCATAGCAATGATATGCTGACAAAAATGTGAAAAGATTTGATATGAGATCGTTAAGACGCCTTTTGATTTTGTAGGTGGACACATCCCTGGTTAGGCAGCTGGGTTATGCAATGGAGACTCTTATTAGTAGCGTCGAGGTACCGAGATACTTTCCCTTCCTTTACGACTCCTTGTAAAGAAGTAAGTGCTCGTAGTTGATCGTCGGTTCGCGTCTAACAATAAATATCAAAGGCGAGGTTCTTTCTACTACGAAAGTCTCAATTCACGTTTCACGTGTAATTTACCATGATTTATCAACTCCTTTTTTCTCCTCTTCTTTCGATCTACAATTATTCCATAATCCATCTTGTATGTACAGTATTTCATTTTTGTTTAATGAACTTGGTATTTCAAACGTCTGTAATTTCCGAGGTTCTTGACATTATCCTTAATCAGGACTGAAACGCGCCAGGAATTATAATGAATGGAAATTTCTTCGCATACCTGTAGTACTTGTAAGACCGAACACAAATGCATATTAGGAGCGTCGAATAAAAAGTGGTTCTGTCGAATAGTTCCCGGGCGTGTAATTGCATCAGCGTATCAAAGTCGTTGGAGCGTTTAGCACGAACTTCAGGTTCGATAACGCGGAAAATTATTACGCATGCCGGGATCGAGAACCTTGTTGCAGGAGTAAAATGTTGCTGCCGGCGCGCTGTTTCCTGATCGTGGAAATAAGACACACACCGACGGCCTTCCCGGGATCGGTAGAGAGTTAGAAGAGTTACAACTCGCGAGCGAGCAAAGCGGTCGTTCGTGATAGTCATAGGCCCCACCTTTTAACGTTCCTTCCGTAAAGTGCAACGTTCCACGTCAAAAGTCAGTCCGTTGTAATATGCTATCTATGTAGACGCCGCCGTTTACGAGACGCAGTCTGCACACTGTTTCCCTCTTCTTCTTTTATGATAGAGCGCGGCTGGCCTTTTTCTTACTCGCTCCCCTTTCCGCCTTCCAAGCGTCGAACCATTCACGCTGCTTAAACTAACTGTACCCACGGCGTGCAGCGACTTGTTTAGCTTTATTATCATTTCTATTAATTTTGTGGCCGACTCGCGTGGTTTTCCCAAATGGAATTCGCTTTTCTTCTTGACAGAACTCTCTCTCCTTTCTCCATAGATGATTTAACACTATGCGTTAATACTGTATCCAGATTAATTCGTAGAATGACCAGTTTCTCTAATGATTCTGCCACTTCTTTTTCTGGCTTCGTTTCCTTTTAGTTCTTTTCCACGCGTACACATAATGTACTTCTTTTTATACCGAGGTTACGTTGCGCTCGAACGTTTCTAATTCTCGTCTCGCTCTTTTCCAACTAATCAACTGGATAACGATGCTTTTTACGTTGATTGTGTCGATATTTCCGGATCCAAACAGCGCAGCGTAACGAAGTTTCCGGGCGAACAGTTTATTATTATAGAATTTCTGTCTCAATTGCAAGGAAAATGATCGCGAAAATTGTGGTCGATATAAATAAATAATTTGATGATGTGCGAGACGTCGACCTAAGTTCGAATGATTTCTATCTACAATGATGTTGGACACGTTACGATAAAATGTACAGTCCCTTACATAAAGCAGTTGACTGAAGCCAAATCAATGCGACCCGATATTATATTAGTTATAACATAACATAATATAATAATAACAAAAATATATTTTATATTACTTAGATTAAACCAGAATAATCGGTGGACATCTTGGAAAAAATTAAAGGAGATGATTCACTCCTAATGGAAATTTAGTTGCGAGGTGGTTACGCGTAGAAAAAAGATGTCTGCCTGATGTCTGATGAGGCTATAGACGGTCCATTATAAAATATCCCATCGATGAGTAGCATCTTTAGCGCGAGGTGAAAGTAACGAAAAGTGTTTCCCGTACAGATGTTCAAATAGCGATCAAGTATTTATTTAGAAAGAATTACGAAACGGGAAGTACTTTTACCCGCGCGCGTTTCGCAACTGAAGAGGCTTGATATGCAAGTGACATTTTCCGCATGATTTACGAATAAACTATTATATTCCCCGTGTCTTCTCAGCATGTGTAAAACACGATGTCGATGTTTTATAAATTATTGTTAGATGGGACCGAGGAGTCGAGCGACTTCGCGGTCCGCGGATGCAAAATGCTCGAAGGAACGAAAGAGAGAGAGAGAGAGAGCGTAATCTGTTCGGCGAGCTACTTTCATATTTTCACTCCCGTGTCACGGGAGAAAGTTCTCAAGATGTGTGAAATCCAGCGGGTGTTCATTATTGTTTCATAAAGATGCATGCAACATTTAATTGTTTGTAGAAGGTGCGCCCCCTTCTACGTTGGCAGACGCTACGTTAAACGTTAACAAACATTACGCAATGGAAGAAAAGTATAATTAACGCGAGTGTTGGTCAACATTGCTTCCCTCCCCCTCCCCTGAGAAATATCTAATCACTTAGATATTTCACTAAGTGATACACGATGCCAGCGCTCCATTTATAGTTCGTCGAATTAATTTTCGTATGAAAACTATAATACAAATAATGCTAGATTGCGCGTTTAGTATATAAATCTATGGTGTAATATAGTAAAATATTATTGAAAAAAATAGATTACATATTAGGCGAGATGTGACTAGTTGTATGTAATTAAGCTAACATCAGGGAGGAGGCATCCGTTAAAATGCGAGAGCAATCGAAAGTAGGCCGACGCGCACTTTTTAGATCCAGCGGCTGCGAGAAACGCGCCGGTCTGATCACAGAAAGTCTGTTTTCACTTGCACTCGCGGTTTGCCTTTACTACGCTCGAGCTACCACCATCACTTAATTAATTAAAGGAAACCGATCGAAATCCGTGCAAGCTGGGCTTTTTTATTTACGTTAACAATCGGCAGTGCATACCTCGACTCGAGAAGACGAATATAAGCGGCACTTAAAATTTTTATTGATCAAACGTACTCGTGAAAAGAATCGTCAACATCGACAATAAAATTGCTTAATTTATGCGAGCCGTACGTCCTCCCTTTACTGTCACAATAAAACAAGATTTCACCTCTGCCCTGAAGGGTATATCTCGGGAGGAAGAGGATTGTAGGGGAGCCACCATCGTGAAGAGGCGGAGGAGTCGGAGAGAAGGAAGAAAAACAAAACGACGCGGTGAAAAGGGGAAGGACGCGAAGAGCAAAAAAAAAAGTATATAAGAAGTTTATACATATAGGGACTTACCGCGTGCAGCGAGGAACAACAAGAGTAACGAGAGAGCCTGGGACGATACCATTGTGACTCGGTAGCGTGCGTTCGGCCTTGGGCACGACCAATTCGATTAAATCGAATCTACTCGGATTTCAGTGGTCAGTTGCTGGAACCATCCACGTCTACAGGTGGGGCTGAAAGCGTGATGCGACTCTTATTGAGAGAACCGAAGAAGCTCGGCTGATGAGTTTTCGTGTCGAGACTGGTCACTGGGAGAGGCGTTTGGCTTCGTGTCTTATATGAGCTCCCCACTCTTCCGGCAGGTCCGATCTCTGCGGCATAGGGAGGCCTCCCAGGAGAACACACCTGGTTTTCTTCTATCGTACTTACATTAGCCCGGCTCGTGCTCGGTTTACCCTCCTAATGGGTGATGATACTCTTTCTGGTGAATCAACAGTTTCCCATTTTCGATACTGGTTTCACAAGCTCCTTTTAAATATTTTTTATCAGACCGATAACATCGTTCCCGCTATATCTTTACGGTATTAATGATGCACGGAGTCCAATTTTGAAATGATTAGAATAAAAAAAATTGTTTGTGCTAATGCAACAGTAGATGTCAAATAAAAGGGATTTATGGACTCGATTAATGGAATTGTAAAATCATTTTTCTATGTAATTACATACAAACGGGTTTAACTAATTAATCAAGAAATTATTTAAAAATGAAAGTGATGGAATTTCGTTTGATGTAATTATTAACAGATCGAACAGGGTTGGAGCAGCACGTAAATCAGTCGCTACAATTCAATCGTGTACGATTTAGCAACGAATTAATTGGATTTATAGTACGATACTTCATGCTCGGATACTTCGTCGCGGTGCCTACGAGATCGCGTCGGCTCTTTCGTCGTATGCGATCGTATTTCATTCCCGTTATCTACCGAGGACGAATGAGCAAAAATTCTTCCTGCTTTCTATGTCATCTCCCGCGGCTCTTTTTTCCATCCCGCTGTGCCTGTTAGCGTTCATCGCGCGATGAATCAACAGGACGATTGATTAATCGCTGACGCGTTGATCGACCTTATAGAATATCCTGTATCCTTGATAGTTTCAGGGAATCTTCTTCTGATTAAAATCTACTTGTGCATTCTATCTTTTTCTCTCTTATCCAAAGTTTCAATTCAATTCTTTAGAAATTTTGAGTTTTAATGATTATTAGTAAACTATGAACTTCTATGCAAAATAGGATATTTATTGTATCAATTAAGAGATACATTTTGGATGGACACTTTTTTTATCATTTAAGCGTTGCAGTATTCATAACGAGATTTCTTTATGTCTTCCGTAGTTACAGTTTGTCTATGAATACCTGAAATCCGCGGTCCAATTATTGTTATATATGAAAAATGTACATTTGATTTTCGCGGAACTTCGCGTGTCAGCAGTCTCGAGAAAAAGACCTTCACGGTTTCTTTCACCGGTTCGAGCCGCTTCACGCGATAACTCGGTGAAAATGGTGGTGAAACACTTTTGATTATACTGGATGAAATCCGTTGACTGCTCTTCCTCTCGTCGTTTTTTCCTCGCGTCCCACGTTTCTCATCACATATACATATAATACGACTGTTAACATAATTTACCGTCAACCTCAATAATCTGCCTTTAATTTCATGGTTCATGTATACATGTACATACACCTCTTTGGACAAGTCGTGGCTCCACTTGCAAGTGAAATTGGTCCAAAATTGTTTGAAGTACGTATATACATCTTAGCTAAGAATGCTAAGATATACATACAATAAGAATGAAGACTTTCTATAATCTAATAACGTTTCAAAGGCGGTTACTTCTAAACTGTAGCAGACCATTCTTCAGGATAGGAATTATTCTGCGTCTACAGGAGCGCGTTGTGCAACTTAAGTGGATCGAGTTAGACACAACGTTTAGCATTATTATTAATTCCACGCGAATGAATAATGGAGTGGTTTCTCCTTCCTCTAAAATCTGTCCGTACTATCTCAATCCTTTCACCCGTTTTCTGCTGATCTCTTGGCAATTTTTGCGAACGTACATCTCTGCAACATGTTACGTTTTTTCCGAGATGTAACTAGACAAACGGACAACAGTGACTCAGTCAAAACTTACTCGGATATAATTGGACTACTCGTTTGAGATAAAAAATACTTCATTAACGGAGTAGAAAGCCATTTTATGAATGCTACTAAGGAGATTCATTCGGCTTTAACGCTTTCGAATCATTAAGCCCTCTCTAACGTAATCAACATATTCTATGGAAAATTACAAGTTTTCTTGGTACGTAAAGCAGTAAATGGTAATTGAATGTATGATTAATAGCTGTGTCTACTATACATACAATATTCATATTGGACGAAACAGGAACTGGGACGAAAGGTGTATGAGAAAGTGATTAAAGTCACTGGAGTTTCAATATATCACTAGATTCAAGTATTTGTATTTACGAAATTATGTAATTAGCAGTAAATTACAATAATCAATTAATTGAGATAGAACATCTTATTACAAATATAATAATTTTAGTAATTGAGTGAAATGATAAATTCAAGCTGTGATAGTGATGAAACAATGAAGAAAAGTATAGCTTGAAAACGCAAAATCGTCAACGCGTATGTACCTCGAAGCGATACGATCAAGGATGTCAGGAACTTTCGCACCGAATGTTTCAATCGGCGAAAATTTGCATGGAAAACAAAAAAGACTGGGATTACGCAAGCGGCCGAATATACATACAACATATTGTATAGTTCCCGGAAAAAGGAACACTCGCAGGTTGGTGTAGACTTTAACAAGGATTCTCACCTTGTTCCCTTATGTAAGAAAACAGAAGGAACTGGGGACGACTAGTTACCCAGACGAGGATTATCGTGATGCTCGGTGAGAATGGTCACAAGAGGAAACGAGACACCTTAAAGAATGAAACAATGAAATGCCGGGTTTCGAAACTCTCTCGCGCGGTCTATGTTCTCTATATCCCACCTCCTACCCCTTGATCCAGGACTTTAGCAATTACCAGTTATGTTCGTTAATTAATCATGCCATCAATCGATTCGCAGCGGTTCATACTATAATCGAGAATACTGTACGAAGTTAAAATTTTGTTAATAATAATGGCATAATAAAATTTTTAGAAACTACGTATTATTCTCCTTCCTGTCAAGAAATAACTTCAAAATGAATTTCAAGATTTTGCGTTCAATCTCGAAGTCTGCGGAAGTAGCGTGCGCCTTGAGAGTAGGCAACTTTCAAGCGCCCATGTAAGCCTGATCACAGACCTTTCACAGCTGAAGGCGGTAAAGATCAGGTATTCAGGTAATTTTACGGTTGTATAAGCCGTAAGATTTCTGTCAAAAGTTTAAGACATGGAATAAAAAGCTGTCTGTAGTATTTGAAGAAATGAACATTTATAAAAAATGATAATTACAGAGAAGTAAAAGGCTTTTAAGAGGATCGAAAAATTTCTAAACTTTTGTACAATGTTTTATTAATGAAATATCTAGGAATTATAAAAATGTCAATGCTTTGTCATTGTTTTTATGTAAGGGTTCATTCAACCTTAAAGTGAGAATGAAGATTACTTGTGGAAAATCATTTTTCATTTATATGTTTTTTACGAACTGATTGATCGGCTCAACAAAACAACTGATAAGTGAGATTTGGCAATTCATCATACATCACGTAAATCTAATAGTTTCTTGCTGGTGTCCGTACATCAAGGAAAAGCAATTATCACCGAAATTGTTAACACGCTGTTACAATTGCCCGAAGTACATATTAACTCATCGTGTCAAGTAAATTGCGGTAGAGCAAAATGCCCGGTGGCATCGGTTCCTTATCGTCCGCTTCATTATAAAGGTTCTGCGCGTGTTGACAGATTAATGGACGGGTGCCTCGTTATCTCGGTCGGTCAGTTAAGAAGCGAAAAATTTAATAAGACCGTCTTATTAGGAAGACATTTCAATCAAACAAACGTACGTCGTTGCATTTTAGCCCGTACATTTTAATTACTTAAAAATGAAGGAATAAGATTTACATTCTATTACATCATCCAGTCATTTGAATTACATAAATTGTTTTTTAAGTCAATGTTCAACTCCGTTGCACATTTATCAGTACATGTAAAAGATAAAAAAATGTCTGGAAAATAGAATGAAATTTGAGAGCCTCTGGGTTAGTCCGGAGTGCAGAAGGTGTTGCGAGTCTGTGGGTCGCTATGACCCGGAGAGCAAGGACCTCTGGTCCTTGACGAGTTCGAGTCCACCGTCTCTTCTCTTTTCTTATTTTCTCCTCTTATCTTTTATTTTTCTCCTTCGCCGGACCCTCCTGCGGCACGTCTCATCCTGCTGGTCCTATAGTCCCTTTTTAATTGTTTTATCGCCGCTCCATCTCACTCTTCTCCGAAACATATTTTGCATCGTGTTATCCAAACCAAACTCAGGGAAAAACCCACCTTGCATTGATGATCATGATAACATTTATTTGAGTTTGATTAACTCGAAACCACGTTTACAGACAACTTGAACTTATATATACTTATAATTAACATTCTAATCGACAATTGATTGAATGTGTTCAATTAATTTAATCAAATTCCTTTAAGAAATTAAAAAACTATTGCCTGTCCATTCAATCTGAACTTCTATTAATTAATTCACTCAATCGGAAATTATAAACTTTTAAATTGTCTTTCCCTGGTATCAGGTAAATTCGCGTTCGGTGCAATGAGTACGCAGAGCGTTGCGCAATAGGATAACGGTATGGATGCGCGTGACGATAATCGCAAACGCGTGAATGCGTATGCGATCAAACCGTGGTGGAATCGGTGTAAGGAATAAAAGTCGGTGTATGAAGTCATCCGCGGCCGTGGATCTTTCACCTCCCGCGCGCTTCTCTAAGAACATCCCGAGCGAGACCGCAAGCAGTGTATACCTACGCGGTGAAACGAAGGAATGTAACCCCGTGCGTAGGGGGAGTTTGCCTTCTTGGAAGTGATCTTCCTAGTAATTTCGTGTACGCATTATCATCTTACGGTTGAAGGCGAAAATTCTAATTCGCATGTTTCTTCATCTATTATTGAGAATATATGAACTCTGACGTAGAAACAATGACAAACCGTTGAAATTTTAACATTTACTGGATATTGATTAAATATCATTATATGCAAGTAGTAGATATTATTCGAGTATTATACATAAATATAAATATATATGCAAGGATTAAAAGGAATTCATTTGCATTCAACGTAAACGAGATAGCAGTCAGCAATGTTTCCAAATGTAACAATTTCAATACTACAAGAGACAATTATATACAACAAAGAGACTTAAAAGCGCGAGTGCATCGGCAATTTGTGGGTAACATTCTCGAGCTGGTTGGAGAGGTACGCGAGAAGATAGTATCTGGTTTGGAGTAATTTCCCGCGGAACAAGCGCGGGAAAAAAAATACGGAGAACCTTTACGACGTTCGAGGAAGGCGAGGGTTCCATCCTCTCTGTACATCGTGTTAGACGATTGCAGGGTGGCCCAGTCGGTGGGCATTTAAAAGAGGAACGAGTTTCTCGTCATAAGAACTGCCAGCCGTTCCCTCGCACACTGAGAAAAAATATCGAATGCCCGTCTCTTTTGACCAGTTAAAAATAACTTCGCTACCGCGAAATAAATTCATTTTACCTGGCCCTCCCTTATATTCATCGTTATATTCTTCCACCTTACACGTTGCTCGTATTTTAGCTTAAATCCTTTCTTTGACCGTTGAATTTGACGGTATTGTGTAATTCGCGGAAAACGATGACTGGGAAAGAATTAATATCGACGCGCTCTGTAAACCCTAAACGTCTTCTTCGTTTTGGCTCGTTTGAATGGAGCCTAAAATCTTTCATACAACTCGAGCGGGAGGACACGAGCAATGAGAATGCACAATCCGCGACCGGATACCGTAATGCTCGTTCAAATTCATCGAAGTCCCCCTCGGGCCGGGAGTCCAACGAACGTTCAAGTACGTGGACCACCCCCTTAACTCGCTTCGCGGTAAGTATACTACGCGTGTGTCGAAAATGGTTAAATAAATCGTGGAAAAAGATACGAGCACTTACGCGCAATCAACGTCGAAGACTCCTGGAATTTTCAATAATTACCGAACGGAGCAGCGTACTTCGATTGCAAATTACGTTTTTGAAAGCCTCCCGGAATCGTTAAGCCTCTGCGTGCCTCGAGAACGAAAGAGAATTAGGCTTTTTTCAATTACACGCGCCAGTTGTTTATTGCCGTTTCGTTTTGTTTAGCTTCGGTAGATTATAATTGAGACGAAAGTGGATACGAGCAGCAAGGAAAGTCTTCTGATCGTCCCATTGAATATCCTTCAGTATGTATGTATGTATAAAAGATGTATAATTAATTCGTAGCAAGAACGAAAATTATATAGCAGACTGAAAAATTAAAGACGTTTGAAATACGATAAGTATATTAATCATCTTTGCGATTGAGATTTCACTTCTTAATCTTTGAGTTTCCGATTTTAGTGCGTAAAATATTTAAAACAAAACTGATATATTACATGAAATCAAAGGAAATAGTTCAAGTTTTCACGTAAGCTCTGGTTCTTGCCTTTGCAAAAAAGTTACGCCTATCGAGACGCGATTTTACTTTCTCTCGAACTTACAGTGGAAAAGGAAAACTAAAAGGAAAAACCATATGCACTCTTTTAGGATTACAACATATGTANGTATCCGAGCATGAAGTATCGTACTATAAATCCAATTAATTCGTTGCTAAATCGTACACGATTGAATTGTAGCGACTGATTTACGTGCTGCTCCAACCCTGTTCGATCTGTTAATAATTACATCAAACGAAATTCCATCACTTTCATTTTTAAATAATTTCTTGATTAATTAGTTAAACCCGTTTGTATGTAATTACATAGAAAAATGATTTTACAATTCCATTAATCGAGTCCATAAATCCCTTTTATTTGACATCTACTGTTGCATTAGCACAAACAATTTTTTTTATTCTAATCATTTCAAAATTGGACTCCGTGCATCATTAATACCGTAAAGATATAGCGGGAACGATGTTATCGGTCTGATAAAAAATATTTAAAAGGAGCTTGTGAAACCAGTATCGAAAATGGGAAACTGTTGATTCACCAGAAAGAGTATCATCACCCATTAGGAGGGTAAACCGAGCACGAGCCGGGCTAATGTAAGTACGATAGAAGAAAACCAGGTGTGTTCTCCTGGGAGGCCTCCCTATGCCGCAGAGATCGGACCTGCCGGAAGAGTGGGGAGCTCATATAAGACACGAAGCCAAACGCCTCTCCCAGTGACCAGTCTCGACACGAAAACTCATCAGCCGAGCTTCTTCGGTTCTCTCAATAAGAGTCGCATCACGCTTTCAGCCCCACCTGTAGACGTGGATGGTTCCAGCAACTGACCACTGAAATCCGAGTAGATTCGATTTAATCGAATTGGTCGTGCCCAAGGCCGAACGCACGCTACCGAGTCACAATGGTATCGTCCCAGGCTCTCTCGTTACTCTTGTTGTTCCTCGCTGCACGCGGTAAGTCCCTATATGTATAAACTTCTTATATACTTTTTTTTTTGCTCTTCGCGTCCTTCCCCTTTTCACCGCGTCGTTTTGTTTTTCTTCCTTCTCTCCGACTCCTCCGCCTCTTCACGATGGTGGCTCCCCTACAATCCTCTTCCTCCCGAGATATACCCTTCAGGGCAGAGGTGAAATCTTGTTTTATTGTGACAGTAAAGGGAGGACGTACGGCTCGCATAAATTAAGCAATTTTATTGTCGATGTTGACGATTCTTTTCACGAGTACGTTTGATCAATAAAAATTTTAAGTGCCGCTTATATTCGTCTTCTCGAGTCGAGGTATGCACTGCCGATTGTTAACGTAAATAAAAAAGCCCAGCTTGCACGGATTTCGATCGGTTTCCTTTAATTAATTAAGTGATGGTGGTAGCTCGAGCGTAGTAAAGGCAAACCGCGAGTGCAAGTGAAAACAGACTTTCTGTGATCAGACCAGCGCGTTTCTCGCAGCCGCTGGATCTAAAAAGTGCGCGTCGGCCTACTTTCGATTGCTCTCGCATTTTAACGGATGCCTCCTCCCTGATGTCAGCTTAATTACATACAACTAGTCACATCTCGCCTAATATGTAATCTATTTTTTTCAATAATATTTTATTACATTGCACC
>SMSR01014086.1:0-11436 GCA_019453355.1 Ceratina japonica
AGAATGTGCAAAGTTCGTTATATGTATAAAAAACGGAGGAAAACAACTTAAGAATGGACAAGGCCCGTAGTTTCCCGAAGTAAATGGTACGGGAAGGGGTTAACAATACAGTTGAATAGGATCACTTCCACTTTTACACATATCGTCATTCTTAGATAAAAGATTGACATATATTAACTTGATATTTTTACATTGAATATCAGAACTTTTGAATCACTAGTGAATAAAAATTTTACCAACTGATTTTAAGAAACAAAAATTTTTAGTACTTCCAATGGATAATTAATGTAATATTTTCTCTGACAAATATATAATATATTACATGAAACTTATATAAGAAATGATGAGAGATATTAGAGACTCACCCAACTTGCAGTTACTCTTAAAAATCGGCGTCCACCACCCGTCCCAATATCTGCTGTCGTGCAAATAAGATTACCGCTCTCTATTACTTTCCCCATCGCTTGACGAATATTTTTTAAATCTTGCTTTTGGATTCCATCTATTTTTTTTTAACCAAAGTATAGCGCGATATTTGTGCGAGGTGGGTTTCACCCTTTTTAATATTTAGATCTGCAAAATCATTAATTAGCAGATCAGTTTTTACTCTCATGTGTGATTGATGTAATTTAAGAAAATAAATTCCTACCATGAAAAATTTTTCGGAAAGACTCTTTCTCTACAGTCGAAAATGGTAATATCAAAAATAAAGTTCTCTTCGAATATTGCTTAGGAAAAGAAATAAGTCCAACGTTTCTGGTTGAATGTTTCTTTGTGTTTTTTTCACGTATTCGCTTTGAAGCAGCATGTTCTAAATACTCATTATAAATATCCGAGTGGATTTTCTAGAAATAATAAATATTTGAATATAACATAGTAACGATATATAAGTTGCAATGGAGGCGCGTTTATGTAAAAAAAATTCGTGTCAATCGATGAGGCTGAGCTTTCAATCCAAATGTTAAAATAATAAGGTGTATCAATTACAATTACTGACAAGTTTTAATTTAAAGAAAAATTCTTCAATCTTTTGTGAAATATAATTTTTTGTATTAAATTGGTTTAATTGAAAAAAATTTGGTAATAACAGAGTTTTAAGGTTACTTATTCCAAATCAGGTGTTGGAATCTTAAATCTTAACATTTAAAACGACATATTCTCAAATTGTGGTAGAAAAAGAGAAAAGAGATAATATTAAATGCGAGATTTTTTATCAAAGGTATAAAAGATATAAAAATATATGGAATAATGATAGCAAATTATTTTACATGAATCACTGGTTTGAAAGAAGATTTAATAACTTATTTTTATATGAGTGATAAAGTTAGAATTTACACGTACCGAACCTCAGATTACTTTTTGTGGATTACAAATCTGACAGATGGCATACATTGAACCACCTAGAGTAGATTTTTCGAAGTCCACTGCAAAATATTGCCCGTCGATGCATGGCTTTCTCGAGCAAGCATTTAAAAGTTCTTGTTTGTTGCTTTCCTCATCTTGAACCGAAATTTGACTTAAGGAGGTTCGGGTGCTACGAGAAAATGCAGTCATGCTGTTCAAATTGCAGTACATCATTATTCAGTATAAAACAGAATTAGGTGAATTTTTTCAAAATTTTGCACCGTCTCGTTTTTACAAAAAACGACGAGAAAAATTGTACTTTCCAACATAAGTTCTCATGGGAAATGCATGGTTCATCAGCTTCAAAATGAAATTACACAGCCAGAAATGCAAATACTAAGAAAAATTAAATTGTGTACATTTCAACATAATAATTTAAATGTTACTACATAAAAAAATGATGATTGACCGTCAACTTTGATAAGAAATAAATTAATAAACATTATATTCAGAAAATGACACCAGCGTATTCAACTATTCGAAAACGTTACCAATGTGGTGGGACATTTTTGTGGTTAACTAATTGACATGTCCAAAACCCTAAACACAAGAATCTTATCTATATGTATAGTGGCTGGATTCTGCAACAGTATGAACGTCGTACAGACTAGGGTACACTAGACAGATAGATCGCGTAGTACGCGCTGGTGCCAAATTTCCGCATCGAAATCCCCCTGCGTCACTACACCTCCCGATGAAGCACCCGAACCTCATTAACCGCTCAACTGTATTCTCTAGCATACCAACTAAAAAAAGTTTAGTCATACACAATCAAAAATTGAGAGAAAGGTTTTAAAAGTAAGCCATAATAAATAAAATACGAAAAAAGATCAAAGTAACAAAATAAACACATATAGTGGGCCAGTTTCTATGCACGTATTCTAAAAAAATAATTGAAAAAAATGTGTATATATAGGGTGATTCATGACAAACAGAACACCTAAATATCTCAGTTGGACTTAATATGCAACGGAAAAAACTATGCAATTCCATTTAAGAAAACCTTCGTGACCTTCAAAAAGAACTGAGAAAATGACCTTGAAGAAAAAATATTAGGATGGCAATGTGGGTCCATCCAAACCATTCTAATCCTGGTATATCCATACTTAGGGTACGTTCATGTCGAATCAGGTCTCGGTTTCGGTCGCTGCTTTTAAGTTGTGTGCGTGTATCTGTGTACCTCCGCTGCTCAGCACTCTGCTTACTGCGCGATCGACCTCGAGGGTCACACCTCGCGTTCAGACCTCGATCATACCTCGCGTCTAGATCTCGGAGGTCAAAATTTCATTTCATCCTCTTTCTATTACGGAGGTCTCACATTTGCGAGCAATAAATATATTTGCGAACAATAATTGCGGACACAATATACATATGTACATTTATGTTGAACATTATGTCCTTCGATATAAATGTACATAATGTTACGAAAATTAAGAAGAGTATAATTTAAAATTCATTACATTTCTTCTCGAACATGGACCGCAAGTACAGTCGAACGCAAAGTATGATCTCCGAGATCTAGACGCGAGATGTGATCTCCAAGGTCTGAACGCGAGGTGTGACCCCCGAGGTCGATCGTAGCAGCGTGCTAAGCAGCGGAGGTATACAGATACACGCACACAACTTAAAAGCAGCGACCGAAACCGAGACCTGATTCCACATGAACCTACCCTTTGTGTTCTGTTTATCGTGACTCACTCTGTTTGTTAATCTGTTGACCAACGCATTCCGATTTGGTCAAATAATAGCTAACGGTTTAAATACTTACGTTTATAACGTATTATATCTTCGAATAGTAACAATTCTGCACATGTAAACATACAAACATGCACTGTAGTCAATGTCTATCTATACTATAGTCGTGAACTATAAGATTTATTCCTTAGCGTCATCCGTGGCGAGTCAAAGAGCTACGCAATGGATTACATTATCGACTGCATGATGAATATACTAACATATAAATATACTACATAGGGTAATTGATCGGAATGTATTAATGACTATACATTAATCTATGTATTTATCGTAGTACATGTAATCGTAGACACTTAAAACCCAGATACCTTTATCAATCTCATCGATGCCTGTGGCAGTGTCTGACCGGTCNATGGAGAAGGCCATAGAGACTTTGTGTCACGCCTTGTAAGGCCTGTCCTCCAAAGTAAGACAAATTAGCAATCGCAGATCACGATCACGTTCACGCTCTTTGACGCCTGCACCGAGCCAGAGCCAGAGTGGATTTTGCTACTATCACGAACGCTTTGGAGATAAAACTCAGCGATACCGACTCCCGTGCACGCACCGTAAAGCCATGGCAAGCCCGTTAAACTAGGTCTGCTACTGTCAGTCCAGGTGGCGAACAGTAGCTCAGATGTTAACAACAACGCCGCCATCAAAGAGCTACGACTGTTTGTCTACGACCGAGCTAAAGGCCAAAGATTTCTAATCGACTCAAGATCTGTGATTTCAATAGTTCCACATTCCGGTGCCGCTTTATTCATTCCATATTTCAGCTGATTTAAAACTTTTTGCTGTGAACAACACAGTCAAGCAGCCCCTCACTCTTCACATCGGCCTCCGCCGCGATTTTAAGTGCAATTTCACCATTGCCAATGTCAAGACTCCCATTATAGGAGCAGATCTTCTTGCGCACTACGGCCTACTGATTGACCTGCGAGGAAAACGCCTCATCGACCCGATAACGAACTTGTCAGCGCTTGGAGAGATCCAAGAAACCAACATCTTCAGCGTGTCTACCGTCATCAAGAGCGACCCAGCACCCTCGCCTAACATCCGTCAGCTCTTCGTTAAATACGTGGACATTACGAAACCTCCAGCAGCACCACGAACACAGCTGGGAAGCCCAGTAATTCATCACATAGTCACTACTGGACCTCCAGTGGCTGAGCGATTTCGACGGCGTGAAACTGCAGGCAGCCCGAGATGATATTCAATCATTACTGGATTGTGGTGTCGTAAGACCTTGCAGTAGTCAATGGGCTAGTCCTATTCACATGGTGCCCAAGAGCCAAGGCCGCTGGCGAACCACAGAAGACTACCGTGGCCTCAACAAGCGAACAGTACCCGACCGATACCCTCTGCCGATCATCGAGGACTTACTACAGCGATGCCATGGTAGTGAGGTTTTCACGACCTTGGACCTCGTACGTGCCTATCACCAGATACCCATTGTTCAGGAAGACATCGTCAAAACGGCTGTGACAACGCCCTTCGAACTATTTTAGTTTCTGGGGATGCCACCAGGGTTACGTAATGCCGCGCAGATATTCCAACGGCATATGGACAACCTACTCAGACACGTCGATTTTGCAGCGTGTTACATTGATAACCTCATCGTGTTTTCCAAAACGCCCGAAGAGCATCAACAATACTTGGAGACGATCTTCAAGATCCTGAGTGACAATCATCTCAGCATCAACACCAGTAAATGCCAATTTGGTAAGTTTGAAGTCATCTACCTTGGCTACAAGCTGAATCGCGAAGGTTTCTCACCACCGGAGAATAAAGTTCAAGCAATAGTTGAATACCCGAGACCTGACACCATCATCGAGCTCCGCAGGTTCCTCGGCATGCTTAATTACTACCGACGTTGCCTCCCGCACGCAGTACACGACCAAACTCTCCTCAACAGCTTTACTAGAGAGTCTAAGAAGAACGACAAGCGGAAGATTCCCTGGACTCCTAAAACGATAGCAACATTCGATCGGTGCAAGGAGAAAATCGCCTCTGCCACGAGAATCAGCTTCCTGTCTCCATCAGCGCTTATTGCCCTCTCGACCGACGCATCAGATTCTGCCATAAGAGCAGCCTTAGAGCAACTCGAGTTCACGATGACTCGAATTCACCTTGATATCATCGAGCTTCCAACCGTGAACGGATTTCGATACTGCCTGACGATGATAGACAGATTCACACGCTAGCCTGTCGCAGTACCGATGACGAACATCGAGGCAGAGTCAATCGTCAATACCTTTTGGACCAATTGGGTTGCCCAATTTGGGACGCCTCTGCGTAACGACCGACCAAGGCTCACAGTTCGAGTCGAAGCTTTTCACCGCCCTAGCGAAGTTGATAGAAGCAGAGAGGATTCATACAACTCCTCTCCACCCGCAGGCTAACGGGATAATAGAGCGTTGGTACCGCACGGTAAAAGCAGCGCTCATGTGTCATTCCCCAACGCCGTGGCCAGAGCTTTTACCCTCTGTCATGCTTGGCCTTCGAACTGCCATCGAAGAAGACCTCAACGCCTCTTCAGCCCAGCTGCTATTTGGCACGCAGCTGTGAATTCCTGGCGAATTTTTCACATTTGAGACCATGGACGTGGACCAGAACTTTTTCTTCGAGAAATTCCGAGAGCAGATGAGACGGGTGATACCAACAACGACTGCACATCAAACGAAGGCTCGATTTTTCATCCTAAAGGACCTGTACAAATGCAGTCACGTCTTCATCCGAGTCGACGCGGTTAAGAGACCGCTCGAACAACCCTACGAAGGACCTTACGAAGTCATTAGGAGAGTTGACGAGTTTTTTGTCGTAAGAGTCAATGGAACCGACAAGAGCATCTCCGTTGACAGACTGAAGCTGGCCTTCATCGCAAAGACTGATACGGACCAAGCAGATGAGAGTCAGCCGACTCCTCAGCCCGGCCCGGTGATTAATGTACCTGATGAGCATCTCTCTGTGACAATGGACCCACCGCTAAGCTACGCCAACACAGCCAGGACAGCAAAGAGAGTATCGCTCGCTTCACCACCTGTGCGGATCGGTAGAGGGGGGGGGGATGTGGCGGCATCGCCAGCAACAGAGTCCTGCCCTACCGACAGAATTAGTCAGCAGCGCCGACGGCGCAAACAACAATTCATTGTTCGAACTGAATAACGATCTCTTGGACTACGAGTTCCGAACGTTCCGAACCGTTTACGCGCATTCCACATTGTTTTGCATTTTATGAATAAATGCAGTTTGTTATAAACTACTCTTATCATTATCCTTGTGGTGCGATCGATCAAGATCCCACATCTCTTCTCCACGTTTACGCCATCTAGTCGTGAGTATCGATATTCGCGCACTTTTACGTCGTCATGCATGTTTTTGCTACACCAATGCAAGCGGCTAGCGTAGGGCAAGGCGATTGCTGCCCATCTATGCATTAGCTACTACAAGACGGAGAAACAATTGAAGAACCGGGCCGTCGGCTGAACCCTGACGGCAATCGTCTCCTTCGCGAACAAAGGCGTAACGTCACGTCCACGCCCATGCTTCTCGTGGTACAACGCGCCACGTTGTCCACGACCAATCGATCAATAATTGCACAGAATAGACTTTAAATGTACGTGACGGAGGGCCAATAAACACCTATTAACATTTAGATCAGACCAATCCACGTCAACTTCCTCTCAGTCTGCAACAACCAGACAACAACGCGTACGAGAAACACTCGTACTTCTCGCCACGCATGGCGTCTCTGTCGTATGGTCACGTGAACACGAAACAAAGATTCGACACACAATTTTCCTATTTACGCATCGAAGTAATAGAAATTCAATCAGAAATAAACACTCGATCCGTAATAGAGACCAATATCACTATTCCATCGAATATTTAAGGGAAAACACGGACAAAGAACAAACTTCAGCCACCATCGATCCTTTGTTTCGCACGTACGTTCTCGAATTTAGGACGAAAATCCATTAAACTGAGCGAATTTCACCGGAAGTTTTGTACACGTTATCAAAAAATCACTCTATTAAACGATTCGTCAAGTTTTCTGATATTTCTATTCACTTTTTCCCGAAAAATTACTTTATCGCAGGAACGATCCGAAACATGTCCGCACACTTTGATGTCACAGTACCTGTGTCGACGTCCCCATGAACGTATGTAGGATCGTGAGTAGGATGATGAATACACAAGTCTATGTCGATGTTGTCGGACTTTGACGTAATTTTGACGTGTCAAAATGAAAACAATTTTAACCTACGTAAGTCTTTACAAATAATTACCGATGTAATTTTATTTTGAATTTGAATGTAAAAGATATGTGAAAATGTATAATAGGAACGGTAAAAATGAAAAAAATAGTAAATGTTTTTCATTCATTTATACTAACAAAACATTCTAATGTTTGAGAGGCAAAAAAATGAATTTGTTCCAACTTGGGGTTTAAATAAATTGACGGATAAGAAGAGTCTTCCTAGTATATTTTGCGAGGCTGAGTATGAAAACGAATTTAAATACATCTAATTATTGTTAAACCCTTGTTAAAAACCCATCTTACAAGGGGAGGCTACGGATCATGGATCACGGATTTTCTTCAAACTTTGTATACTTGTAATAGTCCATTAGAACCATATAATGTGAAAGAATAACGAGTAACTCTCAAGCGTTTTCGAGAAAATCGCAAAAGAAGTTGTACCCGTTGTATACCGTTGTGTTACGGCACTGAGCATGAGACTTAAATATTAATTACAAGTCCTTACTACGTCCAGGCCGTTGTTTCTGGGTAACGCTAAGAGTAAAGGTTTTATAAAATTTTCCGCTCTTTCAGAATCCGGGTTGAAAAATATAGGCTTCCATAAGAAAAACGCGAGTTGACCTTCAATTAACCTTGAAAATTGATTTCAAGGTAAAATCTGACTATACCAATCGGCGGCCCCCATATTTCTGAGCAACCTTTGTCTAGGTCATTTTTTCCGTAGCGTGCAAAAAAACTGAGATATCCGCCTGGGTAGATTAAAATGGCCCACCATGTATGTAATATAAATTTTATGTAAGATATAAATATCACGAGTGGAACTCGTGATTATAATTTTATAGCAAACGTGAGTATCACGAGGTAGACACGTAGTTATAATCTCTTGTCCGCCGAGAATGTGCAAAGTTCGTTATATGTATAAAAAACGGAGGAAAACAACTTAAGAATGGACAAGGCCCGTAGTTTCCCGAAGTAAATGGTACGGGAAGGGGTTAACAATACAGTTGAATAGGATCACTTCCACTTTTACACATATCGTCATTCTTAGATAAAAGATTGACATATATTAACTTGATATTTTTACATTGAATATCAGAACTTTTGAATCACTAGTGAATAAAAATTTTACCAACTGATTTTAAGAAACAAAAATTTTTAGTACTTCCAATGGATAATTAATGTAATATTTTCTCTGACAAATATATAATATATTACATGAAACTTATATAAGAAATGATGAGAGATATTAGAGACTCACCCAACTTGCAGTTACTCTTAAAAATCGGCGTCCACCACCCGTCCCAATATCTGCTGTCGTGCAAATAAGATTACCGCTCTCTATTACTTTCCCCATCGCTTGACGAATATTTTTTAAATCTTGCTTTTGGATTCCATCTATTTTTTTTTAACCAAAGTATAGCGCGATATTTGTGCGAGGTGGGTTTCACCCTTTTTAATATTTAGATCTGCAAAATCATTAATTAGCAGATCAGTTTTTACTCTCATGTGTGATTGATGTAATTTAAGAAAATAAATTCCTACCATGAAAAATTTTTCGGAAAGACTCTTTCTCTACAGTCGAAAATGGTAATATCAAAAATAAAGTTCTCTTCGAATATTGCTTAGGAAAAGAAATAAGTCCAACGTTTCTGGTTGAATGTTTCTTTGTGTTTTTTTCACGTATTCGCTTTGAAGCAGCATGTTCTAAATACTCATTATAAATATCCGAGTGGATTTTCTAGAAATAATAAATATTTGAATATAACATAGTAACGATATATAAGTTGCAATGGAGGCGCGTTTATGTAAAAAAAATTCGTGTCAATCGATGAGGCTGAGCTTTCAATCCAAATGTTAAAAAAATAAGGTGTATCAATTACAATTACTGACAAGTTTTAATTTAAAGAAAAATTCTTCAATCTTTTGTGAAGTATAATTTTTTGTATTAAATTGGTTCAATTGAAAAAAATTTGGTAATAACAGACTTTTAAGGTTACTTATTCCAAATCAGGTGTTGGAATCTTAAATCTTAACATTTAAAACGACATATTCTCAAATTGTGGTAGAAAAAGAGAAAAGAGATAATATTAAATGCGAGATTTTTTATCAAAGGTATAAAAGATATAAAAATATATGGAATAATGATAGCAAATTATTTTACATGAATCACTGGTTTGAAAGAAGATTTAATAACTTATTTTTATATGAGTGATAAAGTTAGAATTTACACGTACCGAACCTCAGATTACTTTTTGTGGATTACAAATCTGACAGATGGCATACATTGAACCACCTAGAGTAGATTTTTCGAAGTCCACTGCAAAATATTGCCCGTCGATGCATGGCTTTCTCGAGCAAGCATTTAAAAGTTCTTGTTTGTTGCTTTCCTCATCTTGAACCGAAATTTGACTTAAGGAGGTTCGGGTGCTACGAGAAAATGCAGTCATGCTGTTCAAATTGCAGTACATCATTATTCAGTATAAAACAGAATTAGGTGAATTTTTTCAAAATTTTGCACCGTCTCGTTTTTACAAAAAACGACGAGAAAAATTGTACTTTCCAACATAAGTTCTCATGGGAAATGCATGGTTCATCAGCTTCAAAATGAAATTACACAGCCAGAAATGCAAATACTAAGAAAAATTAAATTGTGTACATTTCAACATAATAATTTAAATGTTACTACATAAAAAAATGATGATTGACCGTCAACTTTGATAAGAAATAAATTAATAAACATTATATTCAGAAAATGACACCAGCGTATTCAACTATTCGAAAACGTTACCAATGTGGTGGGACATTTTTGTGGTTAACTAATTGACATGTCCAAAACCCTAAACACAAGAATCTTATCTATATGTATAGTGGCTGGATTCTGCAACAGTATGAACGTCGTACAGACTAGGGTACACTAGACAGATAGATCGCGTAGTACGCGCTGGTGCCAAATTTCCGCATCGAAATCCCCCTGCGTCACTACACCTCCCGATGAAGCACCCGAACCTCATTAACCGCTCAACTGTATTCTCTAGCATACCAACTAAAAAAAGTTTAGTCATACACAATCAAAAATTGAGAGAAAGGTTTTAAAAGTAAGCCATAATAAATAAAATACGAAAAAAGATCAAAGTAACAAAATAAACACATATAGTGGGCCAGTTTCTATGCACGTATTCTAAAAAAATAATTGAAAAAAATGTGTATATATAGGGTGATTCATGACAAACAGAACACCTAAATATCTCAGTTGGACTTAATATGCAACGGAAAAAACTATGCAATTCCATTTAAGAAAACCTTCGTGACCTTCAAAAAGAACTGAGAAAATGACCTTGAAGAAAAAATATTAGGATGGCAATGTGGGTCCATCCAAACCATTCTAATCCTGGTATATCCATACTTAGGGTACGTTCATGTCGAATCAGGTCTCGGTTTCGGTCGCTGCTTTTAAGTTGTGTGCGTGTATCTGTGTACCTCCGCTGCTCAGCACTCTGCTTACTGCGCGATCGACCTCGAGGGTCACACCTCGCGTTCAGACCTCGATCATACCTCGCGTCTAGATCTCGGAGGTCAAAATTTCATTTCATCCTCTTTCTATTACGGAGGTCTCACATTTGCGAGCAATAAATATATTTGCGAACAATAATTGCGGACACAATATACATATGTACATTTATGTTGAACATTATGTCCTTCGATATAAATGTACATAATGTTACGAAAATTAAGAAGAGTATAATTTAAAATTCATTACATTTCTTCTCGAACATGGACCGCAAGTACAGTCGAACGCAAAGTATGATCTCCGAGATCTAGACGCGAGATGTGATCTCCAAGGTCTGAACGCGAGGTGTGACCCCCGAGGTCGATCGTAGCAGCGTGCTAAGCAGCGGAGGTATACAGATACACGCACACAACTTAAAAGCAGCGACCGAAACCGAGACCTGATTCCACATGAACCTACCCTTTGTGTTCTGTTTATCGTGACTCACTCTGTTTGTTAATCTGTTGACCAACGCATTCCGATTTGG
>SMSR01014089.1:4721-15927 GCA_019453355.1 Ceratina japonica
GTAATTCCGTCGTAACTTTAAAACTAGCTCGCAAATTATATTTAAATTTTGCATATACATTTATAATGGGATTATTGACCCATTGACAAAAATACACGAAGTTGAGACTATTTTTAATTAAAATCGTTAAAATCATAATAAATTATTACTTTTTCAGTTTTTTCTTTCGTTATGTTATAATAATATAACATAATTTAATAATAAAAATATATATAATATTAATTTTACTTTTGTATGGGCATTTTACGAGGCGCCAATCTTTACACACACTATACAGCTGGGGGAGTACAACCTTAAATGACTGATTTTACCATTCAAATAATTTGATCTGTGATTTATGAATTATATTCTCTTCTTTTTATTCAAATTTATTAAGTGGAGAATTCAGATTCTTAAATTACGTGAACTTAAAAAAGGAAATAAACAAATTGAGCTTCGATTGGGTTTGTGAACGTGAATTCCGATTAAAATTTGTTAAACACGCCGGATTGAAGCGAGCCAAGAAAAATCGAACAGTGCTTTCGCAAACTCCTGCTTCTTTTCTTTATTCAGGTACAAAAGATTTTTAATTAAATTCCACGGTTCCCTTTGCTCCTGGTTTCCCCAACTCCATTCCCTACGCATATCGTTCCTTTTAATTGAATAACGAATAAAGCGTTTGAAGTCGAAGATAGCGGGGATTCCGAGCATTTATTACGCGCATTAAAAATAGGGCGGGTAAGGGCCAACAATTAATCGAGGCGTTCTCAAATAAAACTCTGCCGTTTCACAATTTCCGCTTCTTAAAATCGAGTCCCACTTGTATATTACTCGAATTGCTCTGCATCATCTCTAGCGCAAACACGCGACGCCTCACGTACTCTAGGTAACTCATTCTGCAGCATCGACGTACCCCATACCGAGAGTGTACCTGCCTGACGCTGAGAATTTACTGACACGAAACAGTTTGGTTTTGCACGACACATCCGCGCCGACGAACTGCAGATGCGTGCTCGCATCTCGCAAAGTGAACGGCTAACTAAATGTACGATAGTTTCTGTCCTTTGTGCGCGTACGCATATGCAGATGCATAAATAATGAGACCATAAAAAAAGATTTCGAACGCCAGGAGGGACATGCTTAATTAATTTTATTTAACTAACAATTTTGCAAATAAGGTCAATGTACCTATTTCTACTCATGTCCCTATTTCTGCTCACTCTACAGTATTTATATTATTAAAAATTTACGATTTATTTAACAAATGAACAAAAAATATTTTTGAATTATATAAATATTACTTAATTCAATAATATTTTTTGTTCATTTCTTAAATAAATCGTAAATTTTTAATAATACATTATAAATTACTGTAGAATTAGCAGAAATAGGGACATGAGTAGAAATAGGTACATTGACCTTATTCATAAGGAAAGGAACTTGGTATTTTTTATACACTTAAATTTTTCTATCAATTCGTAATAATTTAAATAAATTTTCTGTGCACGACGTAGAAACGTAGAAGCCGTCAAAAATTATGGTCACACGTATTGTCAAGTTTATCAAAAATCAGGTACGTGGATGTAGAATTAAATTTATGCAAAACCGGAATGACATGCATTAGTAGGTATCGGTTTGACATAAATTTGGCGGTACACGAAAATTGGAAATTTTTGTTTGCTCCGACGGCAGCGGGCCACGGTGCACATAATTGAAATTCAGAGTTAGAGGAAGCATCGATCGCTGGTTTACGTACATATGTATGTATGCACACACATATATATGTTGCCGCTATAAACTTTCGTTCTTTTATAGTACTCTCCTTCGTACAGTCTCGGGGCGTGCATATTGCATACCTAGTGCGCGTTAATATAACGTGAGGCGAGGCGTCCCTCTGTAAATAATTACAGCCTCATTATTTTCAGCGACGAAATTGTATTCCACTTCAAAACGTAGCCAAGTGAATTACTTCGCTTTGAAAATATTCCCGTCATCACAAAATCTATTCTATTTCGCATGCATGTATTTTTATTACACAATTTGTTTACATAACGTTTTACTTTTATTGATCAAATTTTAATTTCACTGTCATTGCAGAAAATGGTTGTTTATAAATATTCAGTGTTATCCTTTTATGTTTCATGAATGAAATTTCAATAAATTAAATAAATAGGACGATCAACTTTATAAATAATACATGGAACTTAAAAACTCCGTAGTTATATATTCGTTTTATTGTGAGAAATAAACGTATTGATAGTAAGATTCCTGCATAAATTTTTCGCCCACTTACCCTCATTATCCTTAAACACATTTTTGACGTGGAGGTAATTGGCGATTAAAACGAGCCCCGGCGGCAGGAAGCACGCGATACTCGATTTTACGCATTTGAAGGGGATTATTTTAGTTAGTTAACGAGTAATTCGGTTCCCGAAACGCTTTGAGGATTTGTTGCGCTAAGTAGGCATGTACGAATCGCGTGAAGGCGACGAGGGGCACGGGAGCAAGGGCGGCGAGGGTCGGGCATGTGGGTTAGAAACCCGGTGTGCGCCAACAGATAAGCACTGATCCCAATTACATGCTGGGTAGACCGGTTTCCAGGCTGAACGGATCACGGATTATTGACTCCATCTTGATTACGCGACTCCCTCGTCAATACGATCAAATGATCGATACACCTTGAATTTCGCGTACTTGACCCGTCCCCCATCGCTCTTCTCTTCCATTAGCAAAATATTTGTCATTCCACAAGAAATCGAATCTCACAAGAAATCCTAATCTCTCTGTTTACATTGCACAATAATTCAATTAGTATTACACATTTTATTACAAATTCGCATAAAAATCTGACTATGAATTTACTTAAATTGGTTATCTGTTAATTCATATTTATTCTGCCTTCGTTTAAGCAATTTCCTATTGATTCAGATTATGTATAAAGATTACTGCAAATCATAACCATCGGTTTTTGCCTGTACGAGCGTTTTTCCTCGGATATTAAGTGGGGCGACCTTAAAAAGTATTCAGTTTTTGTCTCTCCCGATGGTTTATCTTCTTACCCGGTAGGAAAGCGTTTCGTGCGTTCGAACTCATGTTTATATGGAGAGCCAGTCAATATTGCACGCTCTCCCTTTCTTTTGTTGCACTTTTTTTCTTCTGTTTGCACAGAGCCGCAGTCAATACGTTGCAGCAGTTATTCTATCTTCCTTCGCTGGGATGTTCCGTTAAATATTAAATAGTGGTAAACGTTTGAACGCTGTGTAAATATACCAAGCGGGTTTTACGAACAAAAATCGTAATTACATGTGCAGTGTGTGCAGTGTAGCAAATTTTTCTGAAAATCAGCACGTCTCTATAATATTTATACTGCATATTGCGATCGGCGAATTACACGTATGATTCGGGGAAAAATGTCTCGGATATTTGTATTACAGGTGTAATTAATTTATTTAGTACGACGTGTTATAAAAATTCATTTGAATATTTCTCTGCTCGCGGACATTAGCGATTTGCTAAACGTGTTACTCCCATTTGTTTGCTATTTTTATATTACAGGTTTAATATCAACACCTGCAAAAACGTTAGGAACGGCCAATACATTCATTTCAACTGTCGACCCGTCATGCTGTAAAATATACCTAGTTTTTCGAATGTCAAATAAATCTTTTTCAAACTGAATAATTTATGTCGTTTCATATATCACTCGCACCAGATGAATATATGTTTATTACTGTTAAATATTTTCATAAAAGCGGCACAGTTTTTATCCTCCTAGGTTTTCCGTAGAAAATTAAAAAACGATGGATTTTCGTTTTAGTTAAATACGCACTGAACACGTGATAGATCATTAATAATTCGATAATAATAAGTCGATGATGATTTGAAAATGAATTGAAGACAATTTTTGTAAGAATAATTAATGTCGTATGCAAATATTTTAAAGGAATGCGTAAAATTTTATCAAAACTGGTATTAAATAGTACATATCCTATCTATTCTCTTCAGGTTTATTCCCTTTTGGAATATATTTAGGTATAACACGGCTGTAATCGAATTCGAAATTCAGTCGTATTAAATCATAGGTCGGAATCTTTCGGTCCCGGATTACGAGTACGCGTGCTAAGTTGTAAGCTCCGGATCCAGTTCGCTTTCGGTCAGGTTAATTGGTTAAATGAACGGATCTCGTGATTGACGAAATTCAATTAGACAGCTTTCAACTAAATTAAAGATTGCCTGCCACCTCAGGAAATGATTATGATATCCCTTGCTCTATTCTATTCCACGTTCTATTAGAAAAATGTCATGAAATTTAATATGATAGATTGAGAAATTGTGATTGTTTATTTCTAATCTATGAACTCCTGTGATTGACGAAATTCAATTAGATAGAATTCAACTAAATTAAAGATTGCCTGCCACCTCAGGAAATGATTATAATATTCCTTGCTCTATTCTATTCCACGTTCTATTAGAAAAATGTTATGAAATTTAATATAACAGATCGAGGAATTGTGATTGCTTATTTTCAATCTATAGACTTTCGTGATTGACGAAATTCAATTAAACAGGATTCATCTAAATTAAAGATTGCCTGTTTCAACTAAATTAAAGATTACCAGCCACCTCAGGAAATGATTATAATATTCCTTGCTCTATTCTATTCCATGTTCTATTAGAAAAATGTTATGAAATTTAATATAACAGATCGAGGAATTGTGATTGCTTATTTTCAATCTATAGACTTTCGTGATTGACGAAATTCAATTAAACAGGATTCATCTAAATTAAAGATTGCCTGTTTCAACTAAATTAAAGATTACCAGCCACCTCAGGAAATGATTATAATATTCCTTGCTCTATTCTATTCCATGTTCTATTAGAAAAATGTTATGAAATTTAATATAACAGATCGAGGAATTGTGATTGCTTATTTTCAATCTATAGACTTTCGTGATTGACGAAATTCAATTAAACAGGATTCATCTAAATTAAAGATTGCCTGTTTCAACTAAATTAAAGATTACCAGCCACCTCAGGAAATGATTATAATATTCCTTGCTCTATTCTATTCCATGTTCTATTAGAAAAATGTTATGAAATTTAATATAACAGATCGAGGAATTGTGATTGCTTATTTTCAATCTATAGACTTTCGTGATTGACGAAATTCAATTAAACAGGATTCATCTAAATTAAAGATTGCCTGTTTCAACTAAATTAAAGATTACCAGCCACCTCAGGAAATGATTATAATATTCCTTGCTCTATTCTATTCCACGTTTTATTAAAAAAATGTTATGAAATTTAATATGATAGATTGAGAAATTGTGATTGCTTATTTCTAATCTACAGACTCTCGTGATTGACGAAATTCAATTAAACAGGTTTCAACTAAATTAAAGATTTCCAGCCACCTCAGGAAATGATTATGATATCCCTTACTCTATTCCACGTTTTATTAAAAAAATGTTATGAAATTTAATATGATAGATTGAGAAATTGTGATTGCTTATTTCTAATCTATAGACTCTCGTGATGGACGAAATTCAATTAAACAGGATTCATCTAAATTAAAGATTGCCTGTTTCAACTAAATTAAAGATTACCAGCCACCTCAGGAAATGATTATAATATTCCTTGCTCTATTCTATTCCACGTTCTATTAGAAAAATGTTATGAAATTTAATATGACAGATCGAGAAATTGTGATTGCTTATTTCTAAACTATAGGCTTCAATTCCTCGCAGCACGGTTGATATAAACGAATCTGTATTTAATAATTAAACAGGCCGGAGTTTCTCGTTACAGGAGCAAGCAGTTTCACAGAGAGCCTCGGCGAAATTCATCCGTTACCGTGACCCAATACCAGCTCCGATTCGTTGCCGTATGATTCGAGGAAATTGAATTAAGCAAGGAAAGCGAGTCGTCGATCAAATGTACACTGCGTTGCCGTTGCACAAAGGAAATGGTAAGGTTACCGGGAATTCGTATTACCTGCCTTCGGTCATTAATTACTAATGAACGAAGAACCGCTCCTAGAGAGATCTCTAAGTAAGCGGAAAGTCACGGCGTCGCGTTTCGCCAAACATGCAAATTGCTTCCATTTATATGTTAACACGGAAAAATTCGAAACTATATACTCTATACTTATAAATCATCAAATCTTACGAGGGAAGAAACATTACCATAACAATCCACGCTGACTTCAATCCTAATTTATACATAGATTCTCGAATTAGATGCAAATCAATTTGCGTTGACTCGCTGCCAATAAATTATGATTACTTCTGAGTACAGTTTACTTATGGAACCGGTTTGGAAACGGGAAGTATCGGGGCAAAAATCAGTAGCTCATGAACCCCGGCGGGCATGATTTTTCATTTTAGTCCTAGCTGCTTCACAACCGTCGGTGAAAAGAGGAATGGATAATACCAACTATGCTCTGGGTTAGGTTCATCAATATCCACCCATTGAGAAGATATTGGTCATCCGTTATCGTGCCATTTTTCACCGCGTGCCACTGGCCGCTCGTCCAAGATCTGCCTACTGGTACAAAGCCAAAAAAAAAAGAACAGCCGTCTGATGCGAAAACCGTGTTACTTCAGAATTTACACGGTCTAATAATTCATTTTGATTCTCAAAAATTACGCGAACTAAATTATTACAAAGTTTCCAGTCAACTATTTTATCATTCAATTTCCAAATACACTGTATATTCCTATATTTCTATGGATTAAAAATCTCCACTATTGTAGCACTACAACGGGAATGAATATCGACAAAGTTCGAAACAGAAAATTCAAACAGAATTTACATTCGTTCCAATTTGATATTCGTGTCAGAAAAAATCCCGTTGTTCTACTGTACGCGGATAAATCGAAACGTCTGCTTTGTTAAATTGTATTCACATTTCAAAAAGCGCGTCAGTGAAAATTCGCGTGACATTTTAAAGTATATTGACAACAAACATAACATTCTAAATTTAATACAGTTTGCAACTCGCCGAGTAATTCTATCGAGAATTCCCGCAGTTAGAAATCATTGTAGGATAACGTTTTACGTGTACATAACTTTAGCCCTTTTCACTTTTGTCCTCTGGCCGTGCGAGGTCGGCCGCTTTGTGACCGGCCGTTGTTTAACCTTTGAACAAAAGTCAGGCAACACGGGCCGAACGGTTTCCCGGTCGATTAAAAGAAACAATACGCCGGTTCGTTAGAAGTGTCGAAAAATCGATGCCGCGTCCTTTCAACTTAATTTACTTTACGCCCCGCTTGTGCTCCGCGCGCTCTGTTCGGCTCTGCGCCCTCCCCGTGGCTCGAACGAATCGGCCGCGTACGTTGTACTCCCCCGCGCGAAAATGTAATCGAGCCCGGCACCCGCGCGCTCTGCATACGCGCGTAAACGCGCAAGTTTTTGTTACGCGATAGTGCGGGTACTTTCCTAAGTAAATATGAAACATATTTGTTACCGCGGTTTTATTCGGGAAATTGAACCGGAGCAAAATTTCCGACCAAAATATATGCTCCCGCGGCGAGACGCGCGCTTATTAACTAACTTCAATAGAATTCAAGTGGCGTTTCGCGGACTGGACAAATTGAGAATGGGATTAATTCTCATATAAAGGAGAACGTTTCTCTTTGATACGTCAATTCCTTCTTGTTAGCCATTGCGTAAAACTCGGCTTTGTACGGCGGACGACTGTGTCGACGAATGGAATTCGTCTAATTACTGAAAAACATCAAACGTCCCGGCGAAGAAATACAGCTTGTAACGAACACACATCGGGAAAGTGTTTTTCAACAAAATAGAGACGAATGCTTTACGGGGAAACCGTCGCGGGCCACGTGCGCAACATTTTAACCAGCCAATTTTGAGAATGGCTAACCAACATTTTCAGGTAAATACGTAGACACATATGTGTACATGGCTCGGCCGCGGGCAAAATCATGTTTCGTTCCCGACGAATGCAGATGCCAGGCCGCGCAGCTAGACTTTCAATTCCGTCTCGTCTTTCTCCATTAGCTGACTCATTTTCCAATGACTTTCAAAGCGTACGGGAGCCCCGGAATCGCGAACTGTGAAAAACTTTCCGAATGAAACGCGCGTACCGAGTGGCCGTGTCCATGTTCGCGTAGAGAAGCGAACAGTTTCCGGTAGATTAATTAAGTGAATCCCTTTACAGGAACCTGGCATAAGCTCCGTCAACGCTTTTCCGCTAAGCATTTTAGCCGTGAATGCCGTCCTTCTGTGCAGTGTAAAGTTAATACCGAAGTAGTCAGATAATTCCGCTCTCCGCGATTACAGCAAATAAAAATATGGGAGAACGATATGCTGATTAGTGACGTGCATTAGTACACGATAACGCGGTTAAATTAGAACAACCGATATAAGCAATTCATTGCGGATTACAATTTGTTTGCAACGAGAGAAACGTTATCTGCATAAGTAACAAGAAGAGTGGGTTCATTTTTCATGCGGTTACATTAAATTTTCTCATTAACTTTCCTTTTTATTGCCACCGCAGTGGGACGTGAAGATAAACAGAACGGTCGGTACCCTCAACGATCCGTAGTTAACAATCGTAACTAACAATCGTATCTGGCCGATTCTCCCGGGGCGGACGCTCGTTCAAAGCTTTATTTCTTTTCCAATGCCTCCGATATTGCTTCCCTTCACAAAAATATGTTTCTGAGAGAAGAAAACTAACGAGTTACGCCGTCGCGGTTTTATTGGGAGACTTGAAATTTCAACCGAAGATTGATCAGAAACATAATTCTTAGATAAATTTTATACTGGCCGAGTCAATAAGAACAACCGTTTCCGATACGAAACTCATTTGTTCCGTCAATAGTCGTTAAATAAAATCCGTGGACGGAATAATGCGATTCCCTCTTGAAAAATACAGAATTGTAATTAGCGGTCGTTTTTTAATTACGATATCGCTCGCGTTTCAAATCTAATTCTGACAAAGGAGATTCTCGGAAAGGACGGATAATTAAATGAAGCATTCCTTTTCCTAATTAAAAACGTTCTAGTATCACTGCAAACGTTCTTGTACGGTTATGAGATTCCTGGGACAGAAAAAAGGCTCTGTTTCAATTAGAAGCGAATGCGGCAAACTAACTGCGGAACGAACGGGAAACGCGACTTCTCTCCGCGAGTGAAAATGATACCGCATAAAGTTTCAGCAGTTAAAGGTAACTTGAAGATTTAATGAAACAGTCCTTGAAACTCGGCTACATAATTGATACCCGGCAGTCTGTCCTCTGGCTGGGAGAGCCAGTTTTGAATTCCATTTGTCTTCCCGATGCCACTCGAAAACCAAGAGAAATAAGGTTTTATTTAAGTGTTGTTAACAATAATGGTTTTATCAAACCGTACTGAACAATGAATTTCGAGTTAAATAATGACAAAGTCAAATTCCCATTTTCTAAAGTAGAATTACATGTCCTGTAATAAAAAAATTGTCCAAATGAAGAAGATTATTAATATTATTTATATGCTTTTCAATAAATAATCGAAGATTTAAAATTGTACTAAGAGAAATTTATTCATAAATCGACGTCAAAGATTTTAATTATGAGTAGATATTAGTTTGACGCATGACGTCTGTGACTTGTATTTGTACATGGAGTTCAAACGCAGCCACGGCTTGATGAGACTTTAATTAGTTTAGTAGTGACGTTTCCAGCGTCTGGGTCTACGTTTCGGCGAGTCACCGGGAGGAACGCGTCGTATTACAAAGCGATTATTCAAGGGAAACCGGAAATTTGTCGAATCGAAAACAGGGGCTGATTAAAACTGGTAAGTCTACTAATTATTCGACAGATTGCCGGGACAGGGAAACGGGAATTTCGAGACGATAATGCACGGCTTACCCCACAAAGTTAGGTGGGCAAGCGAAAGCTGGATCAAAGATCAGAAAGAGCAGCCGGCTTTAATTAAATTTTTTATTACGATATATAACGCACTCCAGAAAATGAAATGATTATTCGTTTTTTATATTTTGCTTTCCCTTTCGTTCTGTCGCTTAATGAAAGTCGGCCGTAAATTCAGGAAAATCCGCGGCCTAGCAATAAACCAGAGAGGGGAAACATTTTTCTATTAATCGTCGATTAAATGAACTGCGATCAACGGTTTCAATCGTTCGGTTAAATATCCGCGCGCGTGCATGTATGTATGTGTACGGGTTATTCGTTACGAGAGTAAAAACTCCGGGAGAAGTAAATCCGTAGCCGTGTTTGTTTTAATTAACAGTTGGCAATCCCCGGTTGGATTAGTTTTATAAACCCGGTAATACATGATAAATCAATTACCGAATTATCAGATTATCGCGAGCGGGTGCGGCGGATATCGACGCGACGCCCACGACCCCCTCTCCCTCCCCCCTCCTCTCGTTTACACGAGTGTTAATATCGGCGATGTTTGTGGATGCATAAATCGTTAATGGCGCCGATGAAATATTTGTCGCGAAAAGCTTCTTTGGTATTCTCGCCTGCGCTCGCCGATAAATTTCAACGATTCGGGCAGCGCCGATGCCTGACGTCCGATAAACACGGACCCCTCGCGCCCACCGGGACGACTATTTCTGTTAATTAAAAAATTCCCCGCCCGTCTCGTCACTCATAAAAGCGGAAATATTAATTTAATCATAATTAATGGTTGATATCCGCGATACTCGGAAAAGAATTGGGTAAAACTGATTTATAATTGAATTTAATGGTATATATTGTCGGAACGTGCGCGATTCGTTATATTTTTTATAATAGGTCGGACTCCGCGTTTGAACATTTATTTAAAAGAGAGACATTCGATTTAAAATGATAAGGAATACAGATAGGATTTTTATGTTATTAATAGTAAATTGTAGAACGTAAATTTTAAGAGGATATCCTTTTATACGCAAAGCCCCGTTAAAGTCAGAGTACAGAGATAAATGCTGACCTCTTTAACTATTAAAATTCATTTTATTATCACTGTTTTATTAAAATTGCTCTAAATTTATGCGCGCAGCGTGACGGATATAAATTAAAAAAATAATGTGTATTTTATCGTGGCTGACGCTCTTCCCAGGGAGCGTCATTCAAGTAATTGTCAGCCTTAGTCAGCGTGAAATTTACGAGGAAGGATTAGGCTCATCCGCGTCAGATGTCACGGGTTGAATAAAATTATCCGACGGAAATAACATAATATAATCGCATTTCAAAGTATAATTGCGCCGAAATAT